>JAOTAV010001384.1:0-34117 GCA_026546445.1 Cyclargus thomasi | reverse complement strand
TGATGGAAAGAAACTGCCGTTTCTTTCCATCAGATAGTCCGTCTGCTCGCTTGAGAAAAAAAAAAAAGAAACCCATGGACACTCGTGACGTCCGAAGAGTCGCAAGTGACTCGCCGGCCTTTCTGAGAGAATAGAGTTATGGTATTAGGGAAGTTGGGCCACCGGTAAACTTACTCAAGGCATGAAACACAGCACAGCGCCGTTTCACGCCAGCTTTCTGTGAGGCCATGAAGCACTACGGTCGAACCGGCCCATTCGTGCCAAAGCATGGGTCACCCACGGCGTTAAGCTACCGTTTTATGTACTTGAGATCGGAAAATGTCTCATTGGTACACGCCTCCACCGGGGTTTGAATCTGCACCCTCTCGAGTGCGATCCAAAGGTTTTACCCATCAGATTACGGAAGCTTTAAACGGCTGCGGGCTTGACCTACCTTACTATAAATAGTTAAATATTAAAACTTCGTCAACATAATATTAATATGCACCACGGCCTATCTGTGGTCGCAGGCCACTGCACGTATTGTGTCAAATGTCTGCGGCAGATGTAGATTCGTATTGAACATGTTTATTGCTATGTACGAGGGCTTTTATTGTTTATATTTTATACTAGCTTTTGCCCGCGGCGTCGCTCGCGTAGAATTTGAAAAACGCGTAAAATTACGAACTGGTGGTGTCGAAAAACTTCCTATTACTCCGATATATTGATGCTCTAAATGTAAGTGTACGTAGAAATGGTTTGAAGAGTTTTGAGTAATTTTTATAGATCTCGACATGCTCTTTACGAATTTTTCCTTTGCCACTTCTTATATCTGCCACTCGCGCGGCTATATTAAAAAAAATGGCGTTATAAGGCAGTATTTCGAAAATAACTTCGTTCCAACTCATTTGACAGAAAAGTGGACTTCTAGCAAATTAAACTAGAGAACATTTACTACAATTTATGTTAAGGCCATTTTTTCGTGTTCATTGTTAAGCGTTTCAAAATCCCATGAAAGACCAGTTTTGGCCAAGTTACTAATTTTCATACCAGCACGAAGTAAAGTGATTGTCGCGTTTTTTGTTTTGTTGTATTTTTAGGAGGAACAATCTACTTACAATACACCACTGCGAAATTTAACGCATCTTCCTCTGATTCGTTATTCTCGATGGATCAACTTTTTGGATCGAGGTAAAAGTTTGCAGCCTTTGAACGCTTAAAGTATTCTTTAAAAATATAACCGGGGAACAAACTGTAGAATTTTTTGTCTACTTTCATATAATACACATTTTTTATTATTAAAATTATTTGTCGAAAAAAACTGAACAAGGAAGTCGTCATCAAAGTACGTCTACTCAACGCGTGTTGGTGTAAATCTACACCACCACTATCTTTGCCTTGGTTGCGCAATGGTTGATCAGGGGTCGTGAGTTCAAATCCCGCCGATGGGACAAAAAGTTTTTTAATGAACCTGGGTCATGGATATGTATTAAATATGTGTCTAGAATAAAAAGCATTAAGTGCCTGTTTCACCGCTTACAGATAGTCTATTTATTTGACAGATTTGACATATTTTGTATGGAGAATCTGTCAAAAAGTGTTGGAAAGACTAAAAGAAACTTTGACAGTAAGCGGTAAAACAGGTCCTAATCCGTAATCCGTTGTCTGATGCTTGTAACGCAAGTTCTTCAGGTACTTAGTACGGGACCAGACTGACGTGGTGTGAAGAGTCCATAGATATTATTATGATTATTATTACTGTTCCTTTCTGAGGCATGTAAATATTAGATGATCAGAACTTTAGTGCAAAGAAGCTTTTTCTAGTAATTAGTAAAATCGATACATAACATGCCATGGGAGAGCCATGCTTCGGCACTGGCGTGAAACGGCGTTGTGCTGTGTTTCGATTAGTGAGTTTAATTCCTAAATATTCCCGTTCCTTATTCCCTCATAAAGGCAACGCATTTGCGACTCTTCGGACGTCACGAGTGTCCCATGGGCGACGGCAGTTGCTTTCTATCAGGAAACCCGTCTCGCTTTTCCCCTATAATATCATTAAAAAATAACTCGGTTATTTGTTAGGTCTCCTATCCGTTTATAGCCTTTAATGCTTTTAACCGAGTAATCAGTAGCCAGTAGTTAAAATGCGGTCAATGACCTCAATTAAGTAAAGTCGTAAATTCCACTCAACACATGCTAATTACGTTTAACTGAAACGTTAACTGTAGCAGTTAACGGGTTAGCGTAGAACGTAGCCTGTATAATGCGATCTGTTTTTTAAATAAAGCAGACCCGACAGGTGCTGTCCTGCCGGCCTTGATTCGTAAATCTAAACCATACTCAAAGAGGTGAACGAGCATGCAGATGGATAGGAAGCAATTGCCGTCGACCATGGACACTTGCTTCTTAAAAAAGTGCGTTGCTGACCTTTTATGAGAGGATAATCTAAGAGAAATTGATAGGAAAAAGGGGAGTGAGTTGGGCTACACTCGACGAAACTCAGCGGAAGCGCTGTTTCACACCGGGTTTTTGTGAGACCGTGGAATAACAATCGGGGATTTTTTTTTGCTCTCGAGAGGGTGCAGGTTGGAACCCCCGTAGAGGCAATGAGACATTTTTCGATCTCAAGTACATAAGACGGATGCTCATTGCCGTGTAAGATTGATGGGAGAGCTATGCTTCGGTACGAATGGGACGGTTTGACCGGAGTGATATCCCGGCCTTACAGAAAACTGGAGTGAAACGGCGTTGTGCTATGTTTCGTTCAGTGAGTGAGTTTACCGGTGGCCCAACTTCCCTTATCCTTTATCCTATTCTCATTCCCTGTTTCCTCATAAATGGCCGACAACGCACTTGCGACTCTTCAGTGTCACGAGTGTCCATGGGCGACGGCAACTACTTTTCATCAGGTAACCCATCAGCTCACTTGCCCCCTAAATATCATTAAAAAATCTTCTCACAATGCTGATGGCGATGTTACGACCATTCAAACTCTTAAAAGCACTTAGCCCTCAATTTGACAGGAAAATCATCGTAACCGACGAATAAAGAGCTGAATTGAGTTACCGCAGGTGAAAAAGGGCCGCGTAAACAAAAAACCACTCATTTTATTTATTTATTTAACATTTATTGTGCACAAGAAACTTTGTATTAAGTTTCTTGTGCACAATAAATGTTAAATATGAGTTACATAGAAAGACGATACAAAGGAACTGCTTATTTCTGAAGAAATTTCTTACAGCAGCCCTACAGAGAGATATGTGATATTAGATATCAGGTAGAGCGTGCACAATTACAAAAAAAAACTGTTCATCAGACAGATTAACAATTAATAACAAAGACATTTTAAAAAAAAATACTTTTTAAAATGTAGACCCAGTGAATAAAACGTTCCATATTTAAATACTTAAGTAGTTATTTATTGCTTTAGGTACTACTTAATAGCACACTAAGGGTTTCATGGCTTACAGTTAAAGTTTCTGTTAGGCTATCCACAACTTTTTTGACAGATTCTCCATACAAAATCTGTCAAATAAAGTTGAATGTAACTACTATCTGTACTATCTGTAAATTATGAAACAGGCCCTTATCTCGCAGACGTAACATGTCTGCCAGATTTAGTGACATTGTCACAAAAAATATCTACAAAAACTACTATCTTTAACAAATATTCCGATATTAACAGTTAATAAGGCTTTATATAATTTTTTACTTTGAAAGTCTAAGAATCTTATTAAATAAATAAGAAAAGCTTATAAGTTCGTTATTTGTAGAAATATAAAGAGTAATCGTGGTCGCGTCTGGAAATTTTAGATTCGCCTCTACTCTTTCTTGCCAGAACCAAGCTTGTCTTTCGATACCTTGAAAATTCCATATCACAGATATATAAGCTCGTATGTGACCACACGAGGGTCGTAACGGACCTCCACGCGGGGGGCGTCTGGACCGCCATCTTGTACAAAGGAAGCTGGGAGAAACAGGAAATAAACGAGTTCAGATACAATATCTTAACGTGTTGAAAGTTGAAAGTATAAATTATTTACTAGGGTTATGTTATACAATGTGTAATAATAAACGTTGTTGTATTGTGACAGTTTTTGCCAGTAAGGTATATAACAATTTATAAATGTATTTTTTATTTTGTATACATACATGTAAAGCACCTCAAACAGATGCCTTCAGTTCGAGACTCCTCTGAGATAATAATAATTAATTATTAGATATGCAGAATATAAATTGGTCACAACAAATCTAACTTTGCCCGCAATGCGTATCCAATTTAGCTGAAAAATTAAAAAAAAACCTAGAAAAGCAATCAGCAATTAATGAATCAAAAATAGATGTAGGTACAGCATATAGGATATAAGTGAAAAAAGAACGGAAACACGTCCCCAACACTCTCAGAACTTAAATAGCTATATATTTAGAAACAAACGTGAAGGTGGCAGAGAGATCCTGGGCAGAATTCCTAATGCGTACGTGAGTGAGTTTTGTGGCGACAATTTCTCCCCAATCCTCCTCCCTATTCTGTTTACGGTTGCATGTAGTTCACGATTTTATGTTATCCTTGTTTTATGAGAGTATGAATCTTAAAAAGCGGAGATACACCCCATTTTGGGGAGGCATTCAAGTTCTTATAAGAAACTAGTTGATGCCCGCAACTTCGTTGCGCGAAAATTTGTATATCACGGGATAAAAAGTATCTTACGTGTTACCTAGACTTAATAGCTATTAAATAAAAAAAAGATTTATTCGACTCCGTTCTTTAATTATATGCATAAATAGATGTTAAACCTCTTCAAGGTATGGAATTGGAATTTCTGAAATTCCAACATTTTTCAGTTTAAAAGATGACAAATTTTCTGGCAAGATCTTTGCAATCATAAATAATAGCTCCCACACCAGTTTCGGTGACGGTGGCGGATTTCATAGAAAGTAAGCCTGTTACGCAGGAGTAATTTTATAGTGCCCAAGTGTGTGCGCAGTACACAAGAGCACTCTTTCTTTACTCTCATAGCCCAGTACGACGGATGACCGACACGAGTGGCGAGAGATCAGGCGCAGGACCGACTTTATACATGCCCATCCGACGCATGGATCATCTTACTTTAGACAATCAGGTAATCAGCCTGCATTGTCTTAACCAAACTTGAATATAACATGTTTCCAATGCGGGAATCGAACCCACGACCTCCGGGTGAAGTGCCGAGCTGTGTGCCACTAGACCACGGAGGCGTTAAAATCATGATATTACTCTTTCTAAAACCCTACCTAAATGTACCTCCTCCTCCTGTCTTTATTTTATATGTTATGTAAAAGAAAGTATTACTCAAAAGGAACATAAAACACTTGACCTCTTTCAATTATCAGAAGCACAAACGGAAAATAGCAGAATACGATTTGATCGCTATCAAATAGTCCACCCTCTGCAAACTTAAAAAGTTAAATTTAAAATCACAATAGAGTTTCCATTTTGTGCGGACGATGGCCGCTACCTCCCGGGGCGATCCATCCGATTTATAGTGGCAATAAAATAGTATTACACGGTAATGGCAACACTTACTTACTGTCAATACAGATACTAAATTGTTTTCTGTTTTGCTACATTTAAGTTTACTGGGACAACTTGTGATAAGAATAGATTGTTAAGTTTAATTTAGTTACGATTATAGTTGATTGTAAACTTCTAAGTATTTATACTGAAAAGTTAAGGTAAACCAACTAAGTGTGTTGTTACTAATTAAGTATAATATTCAACGGTTGGCAGAAATGACTAATGGTTTTAAAATTAATAAAGATCCAGCTAAAGCATTTGATAGCATCAAGGATATTAATCAGTTGAACTTGTCGGAACACTTTGTTGAAACAATATAATTAGGCGTAGGGAGAGCGTCAAAACTTGGTATCATGTCAAACGAAGTAATCGTGGTGTAATTGACCCGGCATCAGAACAGGGGCTCATCAATCAACCCACCCTAGAGATACGGAACAACTTAGCGACTGGAGCGATTTTGTTACATGTTTATTACATTAACATGCATTTAATACATGTTTCATATACTTAAATTAAATATGGATCAAAATTAATAAAACAGTGGAATTTTAAGTAGTTACGAGCTAAAAATGTTGGGTACCGCAAGGTCACGTTCTAAGCTCGAAAATGTTTATAGTTTATATTAATAATTTTAATTAAGTTCAATATGATGTGGTAAAAAAAATATAACTACCAGCTAGAAAATCTACAAACTATATTGAAAATTAAACTTGAACCACGGCAAGTCGTTAAAACCACGCACAAGCGTTATCCTCACTTCAGTTTTAGTGATCGTTAGAGAAAATCTGCTTAATGCGTTGTAATGTATTTGTGAGAAATGTTATATTATTATTATCTGTACATTTCAGAATTTTTTTTTTCACTTATGTTATATGATGCTATGTGCCTACCTAATTCTATCGACTTATTTCTGCCAATGCCATTCAATGTCAATACTACCCTTTTCTTTAATAGCAATACCTTTATTTCCCAAATCACGGATAAGTCCAATTTCACCGGCAAAACTATTAGGAATCGTCCCTCACCTTTTCGAATTCCCCTAAAGATTTTCACTGCACGAAAGTAGGGCGAACGCTTACTTGAGTCACAGCTCGAAATAGGGCTTCTCTCATTTATGCCCGGTAAGTTTCATTTCATTACGCATTGGTATCCAATCAAACTAAATATTGAATAAAGAAACTTTTAGGAACTAGATATATAATACTTTTTCAATTTGAAGGATGATGATGATTGGTGACATGTGCGGGCGACGAGGATCATCGTTTAAAATAAATAATAATGGTAAATCAAGGCTACAGTTGGCAACCCTGATAAAGTGTTATTTTTCTAAAGTTTCATTTAAACAGTACATCTAATATCGCGTCGTCTCGTCACGTAGCGAACTAACCCTAGATCTTAAGATATACGCGTCTAGGGCATAATAAAACGTGGTTGATAACAGACAATTTTAATTAACAGAATGACAACTTGACAGCAGAAAAAGACAATAACAAATTAAAACTTTAAAACATCAAAAAGTTTATACAAACATCACAGATCTCAAGTCTCTCACTCAAGTAAGCGCTCGCCTTAAGTCGTCGTATACGTCCAGGACCCTATTAAACGAAATCGACTTGATAACGCACAAAAGCATTTCGCATTGACTTCCATACAATGGTCCTTTACCAAATTACACACTGGCTCTGCAATTACCAGCGGCAACAACAGATATATTTGTATGACAATAAAGAAGTTTTTATAGGGAAATACGATACGAATCGTTTATGAACTGTGAGAATTGCAATAACAAGGTAAAAACAGCTCGATGTCGGATTTTAAGTTTGTGCGAAAATTATTTATGCTAATTTATAGGTCAGAAAAATTGATTTATAAGCATGTGGCACCTTATAATTGTGGTTTCGTTGTGCCCTAAAAAAACTTATCATAACTAACAAATATATAACCCAACCAAGTTAATTAGGTCCACTATAAGTCGTTACTCATTAGTCTTTTTCAACTACAATTTCAATGTCAAATACATTTTTATTATATCGATGGTTTTCTTATCACACTGCAATTCTAAGAATCTATTGTTTAAGAATAAGTCAGGTTTTCATTCCTGACGATTTAACTCCAGAACGAACGAACCGATTTCTGTAATAATAAGGTTTGTAGCAAAACAGAAATCAGGAAAATTTTTAAGACAAAAGTTACCACGCGGACGGAGTCGCGAGCAAGCTAGTAATAATAATTTAAGGCATAAAGTAAACATTACTCAGAAAATCGCATATCATCGGTCAATAAAAAGAAATTAGAATTCTTTGTATAACAAGTTTATCTACGGTGACCTTGGTTCTAATGTCTCTATACTATCAGTATAGTCAACCCCAATTCATCTTTACAGAACTATAATTGAAATTTTATGAATTTTATCTTATAAAGCGTCAAAGTTAATGAATCATTATTAATTACTAGTAGATGCCCGCAACTTCGTAGCGCGAAAATTTGTATATCACGGGAACCGTACATTTTCCCGGGATAAAAAGTATCCTATGTGTTGCATAGCTATTAAATAAAAAAATATTTAATCGAATCCGTTTAGTAGTTCCGTGCATTAGCGCGTACAAATAGACAAACAGGCAAACAGACAACTTTTTTTGTCGATTTGTGTTCTATTACTGTTCCTAAGCCCACATTGATTAGTATGTAATATTTTAATTGTACAGACACGCCAATTTTACTGTTTTATTATATGTATTAGATTATGTTTTAAACAAAACGTTTTTACCTACGAGGGTATTTAATTTTTTTCCTAGGAAAAAATTACCTGTCTTTTTAAATTTCATAAGCCTAATACACCTTTATTAAAACAATTATCATGAACTCCTTAAATAATGCACCACCTAAAAATATTTATTTATTTGTTTTTATTTCTTCGGAAAACTAACAGCTTTTATTACAAATATTAATTGACTATGCTATTCGTATTTCAAACCGAAAAATTGCTCTACCCCAAACTTACGTACAGATCGTACAATCCCACGACTGTGTATGAGCTCAAACAGTTAACTTCATATAGTGATAATAGGCCCGTCGACCCGTCAGGCGCTAGAGCCCGCTGAGCTGTCAGCCCGTCAAAGGGTAAGCTGTCACTGCGGGAGGCTTTCCCTTGGATCTTTTTAGCGCTATAATTAATAATTGATCACAAAAGCCGGGCTCTTTGTTTTGGATCCGGATTTTGACAGATTGCGAGTTGTCTGCGGGGTGTTAGCTGGGTTTACAGCGAAACTAGAAAAAAATTGTGACCCTATAAAAATGTATAAAAAACGATATTCACCGAAACTCATATCTGTAATTAATAGAAAATACTCTATATAAATTTAATAATTTGATATATAACGCCATCCTTAAAAATGTCTTACAGTTTTCCCAGTTAGTCTTCAATAAAATCAACAACCAAAGTAGATCCCGCTTTCAATTTCAAATCTTACAGTCAAGATGCGAAAGAGTGAAAAAATGAGTTATTCTAGAACATAGATATACAAAAGCACTTTGAATCAATACAATCAATCAATTTCGGTATAGGGGTGAATTTTCATCTGTTTCTCCCGATGATCGAGTAATTACCTTCGCGATAAATCGACCTACCCTCCTGCGCATCGCGCGCCACAACTGTCGATGTCACCTTAATTTACGACCCTCAATTATAAATTTCACACTCACCCTACCATTGAAATATACACCTTAATACAAATTCTCAGAGTTTCAATTAACTCAGCAGGATCAGGACATTTTGGAAGTTTTGACACAAAGGGGATAACTAAGGAAAGTTACTTTGACATCAAAGGTTAGGTTATCGAAATGGGTGTTGGAAAATTGAATTGAAAAATGCTTTGGGGTGTTATTTTTTTCGTGGATGTATAAGTATATCATAATATATTTAATTCTTAGGTGCGTGTGTTTGTCACTGAACTTCTCCCAAACGACTGGACAGACTTTTTTTGTGTATCTCCTTAAGGGGATGTGGGAATGGTTTAGAATCACAGAGCCAAGCCAGCCAGCAGCAACATCAGTCAGGTCCGCTTGTAGGATAACAAATTTCTTGATCCTTCAACTCAAGTTATGGTATCTATTCCATAGATTCTTGCTGATTGCTCGCAAAATACTAATATTATTTTATATTTAACTAATTATAATATTTATTATTGCTATAACATGATGAGGGTACTAATTGGCTAAATATAATATTCATTGATGATGATTACTTACAAATAATCTTTTTCCCTTTTTCCTTTCATTATTATAGAGTATTAGCTGGCTTCAAATATAGCATACTTTTTATTGCGATTAAATGCTACCGTAGGATATATCGATTACGTGGACAAATCGTGGGTGTACGTTAGTCCATACTTACTAATAATATGATGTACGCTGCATTCTTTATATTATTGGATATTATTGTATGTTTTATAAAGAATTTGAATATAAATGCGAAAGTGTGTCTATCTTTCTATCGCCTCTTTAAGCCTAAAACCGCTAAACCGATAGTGCTGAAATTTGGTATATAACTATATAGATACTTCGAGTCCTAGCAAAGAACATAGGATACTTTATCCCAAAAAAAAATATGTTTTCCGCGCCATAAACGATTTTTAACCGTACCTCCAAAAACGAGAAGGTGTTCGGCTGTGTTTTTTTTTGGACGCAAAAGTTTAGGCGTATTATCAAGTATTTCATAATTTCGATTGTCCTCCAAATTATCAAACTCTGTCGATGTCGCTTTTACGATTATCGATTGTGTTCATTATAGTTATTTTAACTATCTACCCAAAATAGATATGGCATAATTATTGGAGAATTTCCCGTAATTAAAACTGTTCGTATGATAGTGCGCTAACGATGTGTTTTAATGACTATTTCCTTCTGACCCCTGACATGAGATACTATGAAACTGCTAATTAAACTTTACCGCCCATTGTTATCAGTCAGGGCTATATGTTACACTTGTGACTATAAAATTTCATGACTATAGAGTTTTAAAAATGATTCTACGATAAGTAAAGGCTCACTATCAAACATTTGTCCTAAAACATGATTATTTATCCATATTTTCATACTTCTATGCTTTCATACTAATATTATAAATATAAAAGTTTGTCTGTCTATCATTTTGTCTGTCTGTCAACAGACAGAGGTAATAACTTCTACACGCAAAAATCACTCAACCGATTTTTCCAAATTTGGTATGGAGATACTTTGAGTTGCCGGGAAGGGCATACTTTTAATGCCGGAAAAATGTGCAACCAAAGAAGTTGAAACAGACACAGATCGAGAATCTAAGTATTCTGGTTGGGTTATGTCAAACTTAGCTGACAGATTAAGACTTACATGAAATTGACATATTCCGACCAAATGCCGTAGGTCCGATAACTGGCTCTCTTTCAATTTCCCCCATCATACATATCCCTCGCGATACACAAATTTTGGCGCAACGGTGTTACGTCATATAGTGATAGATATAAGTCTTCAACTTTGTTACATATTTCACAATCCCGTTGTGGAAATGAGCGTGGTGGCCAAAGGAAGATCTTCCGACCGAGAGGTGTTATACTCGGTCAGATCGAAGCCCTACGTGATACATTTCACGCTGTCGTATATATACCGCCGTATTTCGAAAACTTCGATAGCGCGATGCAGGATTATTACGCTTAATGTGGTTACCGCCACACTGTTTAATTATAAATTAATCGCGCGTCACAGTAATGAATTTAGACCACATAGACATTTTCCATTGTGTTAGATATGATTAAACTGCCAAGAGCCGGAGTTTTAAATAAAAATCATTTGACGAGGGTCCGCCATTAATTTGGACAATGTGATAAGTAATGAGGTGTGGGTCCCTCACTTTGACACTGTTTCTGAAGTTTTTGACAGCTCACATCCTAATTTTCTTTCGACCCGCGCTTTCTATTCGATGCGTTTTCGAAGTTTCAGAGGGAGCCTCTCTCCCCCAAGTTTTATAAGCCGCGGTTTGTTTTGGAGGTTGAAAGAAAATTAAAGTGATGTACTTAATGTTGAAATTATGAAGAGAATATTATAATTTCTAAATTTAAATTAAGTACAAGTACATGATTTGTTTTTTTTTTTCTCAAAAAGTCTTTATCATGGAGACTTTTTTCTTTATTTTAATGCTTGTGTGGAAATCGACAATGCCAGTCATAGATTATTGTAGTCTTTCACATATACATACTTAAACTTAGTTTGTAGAGTAGTGTATGTTGTTAAATCTTAAGCCACATAATTGGCCGATGCGGTGTCTTAGCTAATTAATTATCTGTGATTAATATAGACTTGATAGTCTGTCAAGCTGTGGTATCTAATGTGTCCGGGATAGCTTTTCAAGTAACATCTGGTTTTGTGTAGACAAAATTATCTTTGTAGACAAATTTGTCTTTACTAGGTCGCCCTGTGG
The DNA here is from genome assembly GCA_026546445.1 of Cyclargus thomasi. NCBI lineage: Eukaryota > Metazoa > Arthropoda > Insecta > Lepidoptera > Lycaenidae > Cyclargus > Cyclargus thomasi. Next base: position 22,133 of record JAOTAV010001384.1, on the reverse strand, counting down.
TCGAAATTTGTCGAGCTTAAAAAATAATCTATTTAAAATTCAATCACAGACATACAATTCAATTTGGCATAAAAAACATTCACTTCAACCATAAGGAAAAGAGTATTTCATGTATGATTATCCTGTCATGTTACATTGTAGTGTGCGTAGCGTTTTATTTCTTAAAATATGCAAGATTAAAAAATATTTTTAACTAATATTGGTATTCCGCGCTCCTCCTCCATATCATTACTCCATACATTAGCTTCTTATCGTAGCTGTAGACTAGTCTCATGTATCTTGAACTCAAAGAGATTTTACAAATACTTCGTTTTTAGGGTTCCGTATCCAAAGGGAAAAAAACGGGACCCTATTACTAAGATTACGATATCTGTTTGTCTGTCCGTCCATCCGTATGTCTCCAGTCTATAAAAACTCGGTAGTTTGGCCGAGCGGCTAGGGCGCCGACTTAAGTTCGGAGGCTATTCGGCCTGGGTTCGAATTCAATCGTTTTATTTTATTTTTTTAATTTCCTTTTATAAATTTAAAACTTCTTTATCAATTTCAACTTTCAGAAATACGCTTTTACGCTTCCCAAATTTTTACTTTGTATTAGTACGGAACCCTTCGTACGCGAGTCCGACTCGCACTTGGTCGGGTTGAACGATGAACGATGATTGAACGATGATGCAAACCGTGTGAAGTTTAAAATATGGAGCAAAGTATGTTCTTTGTTGTACTCGTATGTACGTACTACGTTTGTAACGCGCTAATTCAAAAAATCGTTGGTCTGATTTTTATGAAATTTAAAAGATATGTAAGGCTTTGTCGATAGAAATAGCCGCAACGCATTGCAGACGCGCAGGTTTGGTCGAAGCTTGAATCTTTGAACTTGTACGATGAAACTGATCATCGTAAACTGCTATCTATATCTAATCTATGGCGATATTATAGCGTTATCGCTCACCAACACATAATAATATGTCTACAATAATATAGACACGTGGAACGAAAAATATTTCAAAATTTTAAGTATTTGATTCTTTTAAAGTAGAAATTACAGCGGTTTTGGGATATAAGCGAGTTTTCTTATTAAAAATAATAGAGTGGTAACGATTTTTATTGTTTAGTATGGATTGCGATAATCATCGATGCTAACGAATTTCACAATGGCAGCTATGATGTGCATTAAAACGTGAAAAATCAATAAAAAAATTCCCGTACCAGCTGCGATTTTATTAAAAACGTGATGAGTCCACCGTGATATATGGCGTGCGAGGGCAGGAGTGATGAACGATATTAATATATTCACAAAACGAAATGTGTCTGTACTCTGTACTTCTAAATCAACACTTCAATACTAATATTAGAAATGCGAAAGGACGTCTGTCTGTTGCCTCTTCACGCCCAAACCGCTGAAACGATTTTCATGAAATTTGGTATGAAGATACTATGAGTCCCGTGAAAGGGCATACATAATATCTATGATATAATATAAAATAATATTATTTATGGACGCTTAACACCACGTCGGTCTGGCCCCGTGCTAAGTACCAGAAGGACTCGTGTTACAGGTACCAGACAACGGAAAAATGCTTTTTATACAATACACATATTTAAGACTTTTATTAATACACATATTCAATTAACATCCAAGGACCCAGGAACATTGAAAAACTTTTGGTCCGTCGGCGGGATTCGAACCCGCGACCCCCGGCTTAAGCTACCAACGCGCTTAACAACTGAGCCCCAGAGGCCGCGTAGGATACTTTTCGTCCCGGAAAAATGTATGGTTCCTGTGCTATAAACGTTTTTTAGCGCCACGGAGTTACCGGCATCATCTAGTTGATAATAAACCCATTTACTGTTAAAGTTTTTTTATTATTTTGCAAGTCTAGACTTATTAAAGCATAACAATTTGCATCCGGTAACCATTTGAAGGTTAATAATGGAGCTGCAATCGAGAGATGTTTATCGTGTCCTTTGTCTCACGGCTGGGGTAGAAACGAACCATGTGAAAGCTGATTTTCGACCTCCAAGCATCTCAGACCTCAAGTGACTGTCAGAATACATGGTGTGGTGTGTTTGAAAGTGAAGTCAAAATGAAATTAAATGATATTTTAAATGACTAAAATTGACAAAATTACTTAGTTTTAAAAAAGGCCTTTGTAATTAATAGATGAAAAATGGTTTTACAAGCTATTCACCAATCTTAGGAACGACATGGACTTTATTATTTGAATGATTTCAACTATCATCATATATATAATGGAACAATATAAAGCATAAAGATTTTTTTAAAAAATTCTAAAGTTAAACTTTTTTACAATCGTGTAAACCAAAACACGCTGTATAATGGTCATAGAACTGAGAAATATAAGCATTAATTTAACTAAACCTTTGTTTATTGACGATTTTGTTTAGGAGACACTCAACTTTCAATAATGTTTATCGGGAGAATAATAACGGCCTAGCTGCCGTTTGAATAAGGTTCAATATCGCTTATCGTTCAGAATCTAAGGTGAGGGTAGGAAAGAATAGATATGGGGGACTCGGTAGATTGAGTTCTTTTGATTGTAAGAATCGTAACGGACCCTAACGTATATTTGGACAGCAACCTGAGAGGCTCGGAGTCCCGCGGCTTATAATTACGATAATTTTAAAGCAGATGACGAGAGCCACAATGGAAAAGTTGCGAGGCGATGCCAACCGACTGGTACGAATGCAGTTTGGCGTGGTTTGGCGATTTTATCTATGTATGCAATACATATTAAAGATTATAGAGTATATTTTGTCCTGCTCTTAATATAAAATGCATTTTGTTATAAATGAAGCTCGGAATTCAAGGGTAAGATCAGTGGATCTTTCAAATGTTTATTTTATTTTATTATCTTGTTATTTTTAAGATTTTCCAGCTTCATTATTAACAATAGACTTTATGAAGTATTTTAAAATTAGTGACATTGATAACTTTATACAATAAAGTTATCAATGTCACTAACAGACTATCATAATTTATGCGTTAACTGACACAGTAAAAAATTTTGTCGCCAATTACAAGTATAAAAACCGAGAGCTTGTCGAATTTGAAAAATGCAAAGCATCGGGGGTCACGCCTTACCCTTTCGTTTCACTTTTTTTGCAGTTTTTTCGCATAAAAAACTGTTTTTTTGCGCATTGTACGGAATTTCGCACGGTTCGTTTTGACAATCGGGGTGTCAGTTTTGAATGTGACGCTAATTTTGGTTTCTAAGCCTTTACCAAAAAAAACCTAAAAAGGTGTCTTCGGATGAGAGAGATGTCAGGGAACCCTTTTCCTTGACCTCATGACCTTTAGGGTTACCCTTTATAACTAATCAGCCGCGATTGTTACTTAAATGGTTTATCTTATATTTTTTGATTTTGGAGTTATTTTATTGTTCCGGTGTGAAATATATCACACCATCACCATTTTAAGGTTAGTTAGTTATCTGCTCTTTATTATCAGTTTTATTGGAGTTCAAAGTTTTGTAGGGCGAAGGTAAGGTTAATGTGATTATGTGAATCATGGGAGATATTACTCCAAGTTCAAAGAAAATATCACACTAATATTATAAATGTAAAAGTTTGTTGGTTTGAGTATTTTTTAATGAGATTGCAAACCCAAGTCAGTTGGTCGGCTTGTATCAATTCAATGTTGGTCGCGATCTGTCGGCTGGGTTTGACAAAACCCTAGTAAATTACGTAAGCCCCACCATCTATGTACTAAAAAAAATCTCAGATCATTTTTTTTATATTCTCAAAACAAGTTATATTCTTTTGCCACATTAAAAAATCTAGAAGAATATATACGAACACGGACAACAGTTAGTATACAAAACTCGAATCTCATTCATCTTGAAACTCCTTTACTTGTGACTTCATAAATTCTAAGGACACCTACTGAGGCCTATATATTTAACATCAATCATGCTCATCACATAAAATTAACTTTATTACCAAGCCCAAAGACTTCAATTTCTTTGGCGTCAACAGAATAATCGTTTAGCCACAGGGCGTATCTATTTTGTCAAGTAAATCATGTGAATAAGTCCTTACAAATCCTTTTAGTTATCATTTAAATGACAATCAAAGTCAAGTCAAAGGGGAGTTTACAATGGTGGAACATAATGAGACCGAACACGTTGCATACATTTGTTAAGTCAGTTCAAGAAATAACCAAGTACCTCATTATGAGATACTAGCTTGTACTCGTGGCTTTGCTTGTGTATTATAAGGAAATTTTAAATTAAGATTTCTGTTTTTTATTCCTACTTTTATTGAGTACGTAGATTGGGAACGCAGATTAGCTGACTTATATATAAGTCAGCTAATACCCAATCTGCGTACTAAATTTCATCAAAATCTGTTGAGTTGTTGCTGTGGTATGAATGACGGACAAATTTCCAAACAAGTAAACTTTCACATTGGCAATTTACGTATTATGATACTTTTTATTCTAATAAAATCACATTAAATATCCTTTTTCACGCGGACATAGCATCAGGTAAAAGCTACTAAGACAGTAATGTACTATGTAATTTCTGAGAAAAAAGTTTTAATTAGATTTCTGAGTCATAATTTCTTACCTAACCGCAATTTGCCATGTTAAAAAAAAATACAAAAGTAAACTACAAGATCACGCACAAACCTACGGCGTAGGCCGTAGCCCGCCCACTAGCTACGGCGTAGACATCGATCTACACTGACAAAGTTTTTCAAGATGGCGGCGGGGGGTGGGAGATATTTTTTACTGTCGTCAGGGTGAGCAGTGGAGCCGATCGCAACAACACTCTCCACTTGGCCCCTAAAAGCAACGTTTTGAGGAATGTTCACTTGTGCGTAGGTAAGTGTCTGGGGCAATGTACGACTGGCGTGCGTGTATGATAACTTATTAGAGTGTTTTGTTCTATAGAAGAGTAGAAGTGAAATATTATTTTTTCATGGGAAGGAATTAGTTGAATGTCATTATCATCAACTCCGTTGTCCCGGCATAATTTTCAAAATATACTTTAATTTTTTGTGGTTAATATTAATCAGCAAAACAACGCCTGTCGATCAGTTGGATAATATAAAAAAAATCTAAAAAACTAACTTCTCATCTCACTTTTCTAACATTAGATACTTAATGTATGTGAGATACAATATTAAAAATATTTGTCCCCTCACTCACAAGCTTTATTAATCAGGTTTGTTTAACTGTGCTCAACTAAAACTAATTTCGCCATAATCAAATTAATCTTCAAGTGAGTATATTTACAAAGGTGTAAACTAACAAAGGCATCAAAAATGTATCAGCCGATAGTAGATACATGGTGTTCGGATAATGCTGCGTCGACCGCGCACGCACCCTGTAGCTGTTTACCGACACGGCATAAAAAGAAAACGACGCAACTGAACTTTCGATGCACTACACTATATTTAAAAATAAACGATGCGTATGTTTTTCTCTAAGTCTTCAGCTACGCACTGAACTTTTTTACATGAGTATAAAACACACAAAAGGAAGAGTACAGATTTCTACTGCTACTCTCGGATTACAAATCTTCACTTTTTTAAAGAACTTGCAAAAAGGAAGATGATCCGACCATGTTAATTTACTTTTTGCTACGACGAAATTATGATTCTTTATTTTTTTTGAAAAACTTCGCCGTTTCTGGACCAATTTGCAAATATTTTTTTTTATCAATGATAAAATGTTGTACTTATTTTGGAAACTCTTAATGATATCAACACTGATTAGATTATATATCAAAGAAAAGGGTAATAATATGTAATCAATCATCTATAATTTCTCAATAAACACTGAACAGTATTAAATTAATGTACTATAGATATAAATCCATTTTTTGGGGTTCTGTATTTATTTTTTATATTTTGACGAAGTAATGAAAGTATTTTTTTTAATAACTTTCTATTATTCTATTCATTATATTTTAACTGACGTGTAGTAGCGTTATTTATAATGTTAACTAGATATGACAAAATATAAATTTAATTAAAGATATATACATAATATAATTATTGTATCATTAAAATATGTAGCACAAAATTCTCAGTTACGTCATTTCACATTTTGTCAGAGTGTACATATCCGGCAGCGCGCTTGAAATTAATTTCATATAGCCGCCGGGCGTTTGCGTGGCCGGGGTCGCCGTCCCATCCCATGAGCATCCGCCACGTGTCAGCTATGTTTTGTCAATCATAAGCCATTAGGGAAAACAAAATTTATTAAATGCTAATTATAATGATAGTGGGCTTAAAGATATACAGATCTAGCTGTTATCCGCAAATCCGTTCGCAAGGTAACAAAGATGAGAAATATTATTTTTCTGCTTTTTTTAATTTTTTTATTTTTATACAATAGACTAGCTGTTGCCCGCAACTTCGTCCGCTTGGTAACTTTTCTCTTAAAATTTTTCCTGATTTTTTTTTGCTGCAAATCCCATCCCTCGAATACAAAATTGAAAAAATCGGTTCATACGGTCTGGAGTTATGTAATCAGGAAAAAAACCGAGTTATTTTTATTAAATAGATGACAATAAATCTCTATATTCTTTTTAGAAATAAGTAAGATATTAGCGATTTAGGTTTTTTTCATCTTTTTCTCTCAAAACGTAATTCAGTATGAATTTTGTATGCAACTTACAGACTTTGAAGTCACAATCAATATTCGATCTTTCTTCTAACTACTTTAAAGGCTTGTTGTTTTACCCAAAAAAAGATTGCACTACATCGTTTTTCAATAACAATAGATTTATTTAAAGGAAGAAAAAATCATGCATATTCCCTAATGTTTAAGAGCAAACAATTTAGAGTTAAAATGTGATTACATGAGACTGAAATCGCATTTTCTTTTCCAAAACATTAAAATCCGTTATAATATAAATTACAGACACTCGCACACTCGCTCGTTTATAATATAATCATGGTAAGACCATTTGAACTAACAAGATTAGTTTACAACACAAAAATACTACGAAGTTGATAGGTACTCAGAATCGATATCTTATCAAGTCGCAGTTTGTAGGTCACCACACCACACCACGGACTTATAGAGTGACATAAAACTCGCAGTTTGAAACGTTTGCGATGGTATTTTAGATTCTAATACTATAAGGGTCTTAGTTTTCTTAGTTTTCTTGTGATTCATTCTCAAGTACCCTAGAAAATACACAAAAATATTTATCATAATTGCTCCAGTCGTTTGGGAGGAAAGTGACAAACACAAGAATTATATGCATATTAAAATTAAAGTTTTTATCCTAATTTCAATTTTTGACGCTTTGTTAAATTGTTTCACAAATGTATATTTGATTTTCCTATATAAGTTTTTAATCAAGCAAAAATTCCAAAAGGAATAGTTCAGGCTAACAAAAAAAATGTCCAAAATCATTAAACCCGACTGCAGTAACCATTCCGATTTAAACATCAAGTTATGTTTATTTCTAGAATGGCAATTCATAGCTCTTCATTTTGATTCTCTTCTCGACCTAAATGGGCGAAAAAAAAAAATTTGGGACCTGACATTTTTGACTTTAAAATTCGCCATTTTGATTTTTTTTGTTTCATTTACCCAGTATCACTTGCGCTATCCAGATGAATTTAACGATATCTTATACGTTAAAACCCATCAAGCCGTTTAGCCTAAACGGCTTGATGGATTTTAGAGCTTGCCGATTAATTATACATACATACATACATACCTACATACACACATACTCTAGAAAACAACCTTCCTTCTCGTGCAGTCGGGTAAAAAATAGTTATATTTTCGTCCGAGTATACATTCTGACGGTTTTTATTTCAAATAAGGTGAATTTGAATATATAACCAGCTTTTGTGAAAATAATAATAATTGTACCAGTATATTATCTGAAACTTCACTTGATAGGTAAAAAACTTTATAAATGAAAATTTGCTTTTACTCAAACAAAGAAAAGTCCTAAAATAGTGTACAACCACTTCTTTCAGCTTTCACACTTCACAAATCCTTATGCGACGTTGCGCGTATTACGATACGTTTTAAAAAAATATAACAACAAATGGAAGAACAATATAATTTTCGTTCACTCAGACAAATGCTGGGTAAATCAATATCTATAGCGTAATTCTATTATCAATTTAACAATGCTTTAAATGTAGTGCTTAAACGAGGGTCCTTGAAACAAAAAGACCTCACAAAGGCCACAGTTTCATGAGAGCTTCCCGGCTATTGTTAAAACGAGTGTTTTAAATCATAGAAATTATAAATTCTAACGTGTTGTGATAAATTGCATTGTTTTAGTACTTGTTGTGGAAGTAATAAATTAATGCTAAAATAACTATTTAATAAAGGTTTGAATTCATAAAGAGCCCTATTATGTCGTGTTTTTTCTTTTTAATTTTAACTAGTTTTTATCGGGATGGAAGCTCTAGAGTCTAATAATGCGAACAAACATTATCAGAGCCAAACGAATGGAAATCATTTTCACTTTGAATTTGACAGCGAATAAAAAAACAGCCAAAAATAAACGGACGAATCGGAAGATTCGGTGCGGGCTATTGCCAAGTTCTATATAAACCGTTATAAAGAATTCTAAATTTCATTCCCTTCGCCGGTTTAGGCTCATTCAGATCTGAAAGACGCGCGTTCACCATTAAACAGAAAATCGTTTAGTATAGCACCAATTTAACAATTCAGTGGTTTTCGCGCCAACCAAACCCGCCGTTGAAAGTCATCAACCATAACATCGAATACATAACGAAACTCTTCAGGCAGAAACAGGTTTGTCATTTAGATATCTTATCTTATCGGTTAGATAAAGTAATTGATTGGAAGAATACATTTGGATTAAATCGAATCGTTAATAAACAAATAACCTATAATTTAAGAGATAGCAAGGACGACGAAAACATAGATTAAAATAATTACTATAGCACCTACATGCACGTCACACGTATCATAAAAATATAAAGATAAGCATAGACTTGCTACCTATGAAAGTATGCGGTAAGCCTTCAAAACATTTCCAACCGAAGATCAGAATGAAGCTCAATTTAACCATCCTCACTACGCTCAAATCGAATCGAATTCGGAAACTAAACCGCGCGACGTCTAACACGCGAGCTGCAGTATAGATTGACCAATGATCGTAATATTTCTGAATCCAAATCGAACAGAAATCGCGAATTAGCCGACAGATGTGTCGTGCCCAACATTTTCCTAACATATCATCCAGAATCCTGCTAAATAAGGCCTTAAAGATGACCAGGCTTCAGATCTTCAGTCATCTAAGCAAAACAGTTTCATATATACTGTCAAACGTTTTTTTAGCAATTTATCTAAACCTTAAATATTTACATATGTAAAATTGTCCTCTCCCCCAATTGATAAAATGGCTCCCGCCAAAACCACAAAAGGCCTCCCTCAACGACACTCGACGTAAACGCTTTAACTATGTCTCTTCAAACTCATACTTTTAACGCCATCGTTCTGCCGACGATATAAGGTTCATTATGGAAAAATTAGAGGTAGAATTATTCTGAACGACTGCATGTCCCAACCCTGCGACTGCTCAGTCCACTTGTCTCCAAAACCCCGTGAACATCAGGGGCCGTCTGCCGGGGTCTAAAGGGCCCCAGATAATGATGCCACTTGAGCTGATGGGTTTGCTATTGCTTCTAATTGGTGGCTAAACTGTTGCACGCTCCCTTATATACTTTAAGCCATGTATTTATGTAGATATATATTTTAAAAAGAAACAACTGGAGTTTCAGTTATTTACCAGCCTTTTGACTTTGTTTTGTAAAGCATCATGTTGGTTTTGCTTATAAGCTTTGTTTACATGATAAGCGAAGCAAAACCAAGCCCATAAGAACTTCAGAATCTCTGCTCTAGTCAGCAAAGCTTACATTCTATAGCTCTACCTGGTTTTACGGAAGACTAGCAGATCGTAAAGTTACTGATTGCAAATAATAACATCCGAATTGCTTCGAAATTAGCCCTTATTCTATTGTCACTAAAGGTGATGATACAGCCGCATGACAGACATGACAACAATGATGGTTAAACTTCAAATAAATAAAGACCTTGCCAGATAATGTATGAGGTTTACATTAAAATCTTTCACGGCCATTTCGAGCCGTTCTGTTTCACCTGGCATATGAATGACGGTCGTAAGTGTGAAGATAGAAAGCCGACGTTTTATTTTTTTGCTTTATTCGCCCCCATAAAGTTAAATTATTAGTATTTGTCTCTTGAGTGCGGCAGTAATAGGTATATTTCTGATTATTGCAGATCTGGATTCTGATCGAACTAAGACAGGAGTCATATCGGGGCGGGCGTGCTCAGAGCTACATTCCACGCGCCGCGACCCGCGACTTACGCACGTCGTTAAAGACACGTTTAGTCCAAACACATTATCAGGCTGAGTCCAAAACTGATCCTTATGTCAACGCCATAAGGGAACGTCAGAGGTAAAACAAAACCAAACGGCGACCGGGAAGAGAGTCGACCGCTTTACGACACACGTGTCCGATATATCGATTATACTCGATGCTGAATCGATATCAGCAATTTATATTATATATCGATATTACTCTATGATGTAGACTACAGTATAACGTTATGATAATATTTCATTGCGTATCGTACTTAAAAGTCTTATTATAGCATACGATTTAAAATTTTTAAATGTTTAAGTTTGCTATATTAGTTGTATATTATTGTGATTATATACCTAATAGTAATAAAGTAATTACGCAAGAAAAAAATTGAATGTAATTAAAGCTAGTTACTTACTCTTTAAAAATATATATCAATTCAATTTATAGTTAACTTCCTTTAAGAACTGATAAAAACTCGTATTCAACGCTCGGATACATGATTCGCCAAGTCACTGATCGATTATTTAATATTTAATAGAATCAGGCGTTACTTTGCGGAAATCTATAGCTTCAAGTAAATTAAGATTTATAGCAATATACCGCGAAAATTAACCTAATTATCAGGGGCATCCTCAGTATTCTGAGGATGTCCCTGTGTTGGAGCGAAACGCGCGTCGAGGTTCTCAACCTGCATTTCTACTTGCAGGTTGAGGTTAATTTTCGCGGAATATTACTAAAAATCTTAATTTACTAAACTTGACACTGATCCATTATTTCACGATGATAATGATGTGATATTTTGTTTATCTCGCGAGACGCGATACGCGTGGTTTTTCTTGCTCGCGTGATTAGTTTAAAAATTTACTTGTCACCATTTTTTCCGTTTCGACTATTCAAATATATAAACCTCAAAGGTTGACTGAATACCGGACACAGGTTTTTAGTCGACTTGCTGTCCGCTGGACGGATCCGAAATACAAAGTACAGACTACAGATGTATTGAAATTTGGCATACTGGTGGCGTGATTAAAAGGCATATCCGCAAAGAAAAGATTTTAAAAAATGTATCCCCAAGGGGGTAAATAGATCAAAGTATAAAAATACTTAACGCGAACGAAGCGTGAATTTATAGAAATTATATTTGACTTATCATGTTTCTCGGTTGTTACAATCATGATTGAATTTGTTTTGAATGTTGATACAGAACTCTGACGTTGTAGATATAGGCTAACACACCTGTAGATAGTGTCTGATGTGCGCTGTGAGCTGAACAGGGAAGTAGATTACGAGGTTAATAAAACAAATAAATGTATACGTATAGACAGTTAACGAGACTGGCGAATTGATAAACATCGCTTTAGAATATTATCAGGATATTTTTTCATTACATTAAGTTTTTTTTAAAGGTTCTTCAAGTTTTCTACAAATCTAACTTCAAGTTTTTGAAAGACAAGTTTAGAACTTATAGACGCTGCAACAGCAGAATTTTAATAACATTAATAATAATGATAATAATTAACCCCTATATTAATAAAAATATTTAAGCAATGTTCAACTAATAACAGTGATGTCAGGTGGCTTTTAACAATTGATTCAATTGTTAAAAGCTGACATCACTGAGCTATAAAAATGAGCGTCTCCGTGATGCGGTGGTATCAAACAAGGCTCATGACTCCAGGTTCGTGGGTTACCGGTCATGTAAAAAGTCTGTGCCTGATCTCTCGTCAGCAGCGTCGATCACCTGTCCGGTTATGGGAATAAAGTAAGAGAAGGTTTAACACGGCTCGACGAAGTAGTGTTATTGGTGTTATCTACAATCTGTCGTGAGCAGTGGCGTAACTATACCGTTCGAGGCCCGTGGCGAATTCGTTTTCGTTCCACTATGTCAATCCAATACAAAAACACGTCAAGCGATTATTGTAAGAAATAATCGATTGACACTTGTCTTGGGGGGCTGATCGGGGGCCCCTTTCGACTGGGGGCCCGTGGTGTTTGCCGGCTTGCCACCTTGTAGTTACGCCACTGGTCGTGAGATAACGTTATCAGTCACGGAAATCCCGACATTGCACCGTGCTTACTATGTAAAGTATAATCTAAGAACTGATAGGAAATTTTGAGCACGTATACGAGGCAAGCTGAAACCTTGTCGTATACGGTACTGCAGACCTGGCTGATGAGAAGTTACATTACATTTTATCTAAAGTAAAAAAATATATATCCCAAAAACATATTTGAGGCAATATGTTTTTTTTATATATGTTGTAGTTTAATATTTAAAGGGTAGAAAAAATGATAAAGCCTGATTTTGTGGGGATTTTAACATAGCCAGGCGGGCGTATATATAAAATAGTTTGCCAGAATTGCTTGCCAACTGTAAAAAATATTTTTCTGGCAAATTTTAATGCAAGATTTTCCATCACTAAGCAATAAGATTTCAATACAATTTTTTTTTGAAAATTTCTTTTTTTAATATTAGTTGATCCGCTTATCACCAGCCCGGTCTGCATTTCCGTATTGGGTTGTAATAGGAGAGATGCACTACAAGGTTTCAGCTTGCCTCAAATATCTACTCAAAAAATGCTACCATACTGAAAGCTATATACTGATACTACAAGCCGGAGGTCGCGGGTTCGATTCCCGCCGATGGAGCTAAAACGTTCCTGGGTCTTGTATGTGTATTTTATTTATGTATCATATAATAAAAATCTTAAGTATAGTATGAAAGTATTAAATATATTTCCATTGTCTGTTACGGTTTGTAATACAAGTCCCTCGGGTACTTAGCACGGGACCAGACTGACGTGGTGTGAAGCGTCCATAAATATTATATTATTTACAAATCCTTTAAGCCCTTTCTGAGATGAGAGCGTTCTACTTAAACGAAATTTCAAAACTATTAAGATTTATAACACATACATAGTCTTACGTAACATGTTAACCATACCATAGTAATAGCTTGGTAAAATATGCAAAAAATAATAATTCCTAAAATAGAAATGTAATGAAATTGTTAATCGAAAAGCTTGGAGAAATTTAACGGTGCGGTGCACGATGATATCAAGTTTTTAAAATGTCTCCAAGGTCTTTCGCTCCTTTTTATAAAATTCGAGGGAATCAAAGTAAACCAGTCACCTGCTGGAAAGCAACTACCGTCGCCCATGAACATTCGCAAAATGAAATCTTCGCGCGCCCCAATTTAATCAGATGGAATTTAGAATTGAGATAAAAAAGTTATCACAGACACAAAAACAAAATGGCTCGGTCGTACTCTACTACTTAGTTTTAGAAAACGATCACACCATCTTACATATTTTAAAATCGAATAACCTTAGAAGTGTCTAAGGTAACTTTAAACGTGACATCATGAAAGATTACAACGGCAGTAGAAGAGTTTAATGAACCAATCCAAATCCACAAAAAATATCATTATTAAAAATACTTACCGCTAAGTTTCCTATTTTAGATATGGATGTATATCACAGTCAAAACTCTCCTTACAGGAGTCTCGCGTAGACCACTATCTCCTTACAAGTGCTCATCATACCACACAAATCTTCAACATATCTTATTGATAAGCCAAAATATAATTCTTTCGATAAGCTTTATCAAAACATTATTCGATTTATAGATATGTTATTGATGGCCAAATACTGGCTTTGATATTGATAATTAAAATGACACTTATATGTATTAAAATATGCTATAGACTTTATAATTGAGATAAGTTTTTGTGGATTTCCATAAGTTGAGGTGGAATTTTCTAGAAGGTTTCTGCCGTATCGGTGTGAATACGTGAAAAATTATAGAAGACAGCAGGGAAGATGCGCCTAAAACATAATTTATTGAATGCATATGATAGTGGGCTAAAATGACAATGACATGACAAAAAATCTCTGAATTCTGTTGACAAGTAACATATTAGCGATTTAATTTTCTACCCATGTCTTTCCCTCGAAACGTAATTTAGTATGAACTTTGTATGCTGGGCAATCGTGCTATTTTCAAACGTTCCAATTGACGTTCGTATTTGCTTCGGTTGAGTTTCAGGTAAGGTTTGATTTCGATGCAGCTAAAAAATTTTTAGTATCGCGCTATCATCCCAAACCTTACCAAACCTCAGACGAACCTCGAATGAAACGAAACACAGCCGTTTGTCAGACATTAGGGATGCGAGCCTAAGATCATTAAAATTGTCTACGATTTGATTGGACTACGTCATTTTTCAATAACGATTGATTTATTCAAGGGAAGAAAAAAAATCATGCATATTACTGTAAAGTTAGTTTTTTCGTTTTTATTTGCTGACTTGTAAATTGATAGTTATAACATATAGGATTTTTTTAGCCTTATTATTAACGTCGCTACTTAACTTGGTACATTTTGCTATAGATAAATTTGCGAGTATAGTTACGCTCATCTTCTGAAACTTAAATTTGAAATCAATAATATCCTTAAATATTTCTCATCAGGCCTTAAAACTTAATCGTGATCCAATTATCTTATACGAATATGATGTTATTATTTCATCATGAAATCGATGATGTGACTGTGTTCAAACTTAATCGTAGTCCAAGATCGTTTCATTTAGAAATTTATTTAGAGCGTCAGTAGCCTAGTGGGTAAGACCTTTAGTTTGCACTCGAGAGGTTGCAGGTTCGAACCCGGGTGGACCCGTGTACCAATGAGACATTTTCCGATCTCAAGTACATAATACGGACGCTCATTGAGTCATGCTTCAGCACGAATGGGCCGGCTCGACCGGTGTGATACCACGGCCTCACATAAACTGGTGTGAAACGACGTGCTGTGTTTCGTTCAGTGAGTGAGTTTACCGGTGGCCCAACTTCCCTAATCCCTTATTCCTGTTCCCATTCCCTGTTCCATCATAAAGGCCGGCCACGCACTTGCGACTCTTCCGATTTTACGAGTGTCCATGGGCGACGGTAGTCCTTTCCATCATGTAACGCGCCTGCTCGCTTGCTCCTTAAATATCGATACAAAATACAATATTTTATCTTGACTTACAATATTTTATCATGGAATGCCAGTTTACATCTTCTAAATTCATCATCAGACCAGATTAACAGCACCATATTAAATTGTACTGTCTTCTACATACAAATACCAATTTTACTAACGCTACGATCCTTGAAAGGTGGTTTTAGTACTACATACTGATTACTGACATGCATCGACCTAATGATAACGTGTATTCAAAACTATAACCAGGCTGTGAAAAAAAATGCGAAATACATTATCTATTTATTTATAACTCATTCGTGAAAAATTACGAATTTGAGTACAAGTTACGTTTTTGGACACGGAAATATTAAAATGCATGTCAGATTACTTCACAAATTTAATACTCCTAAAGCACTAACGTATAGTCACCATTGAATTCCGTTAAAATAACAATACATTTGATAACATGATCGTATTATCATAATAGACATTACAAACGAGTATGCCGACTTCAAACAAACTGAAAAATCGGCGCGGGTATTGCCAGCTGTACGTCTGCAGCATCTCTCAAGCCCGTATTATATATATAATAGTCAGGGCTTAGTACTTACGAGCATGATCGAAAATTTTGAGATGCTGTTTCCATTCAAGAAGATCTTTTTTAATCTCGTTTTTTGACCACGCCCTTAGCGCTGACTATAATTACGGGCCTACTGCACAGCAGCATAAAGTCTCGGCTCGGGCCAACCAAAATGTCATACTACGTCAAACGGTATATCAAATTCAAAACTAATCGGATTACTGAAGCCTTTTGTACATTGTGGTATTATCATAATCAGAAACAGTTTGATAATGATATTGTGACGCTAATGGTAGTTATCAATTTATATTGTTAATTAACAGTTCCTAAACGCTAATATCACGTGCCAATATTTAGTAGAGATATACGAAATCCGACTATATACCGTATCTTATATTGATCGTCATTACGAATATGAGCTATTATCTTTACCATCATCGACATCACCTTTAAAAGGATTGAGAAGTGGAACTTTATAAAAGTGTGGTACGTACCGTGGCCGGCAATATTCCTGCCTGTTTCATTTTGCTCGACGCCACTACACAGCAGCGGTGCTAGAGCTATGTCGGTAAATAAAACCTACAGCGATTATAAAGTGGCACTTTACCGGTCCAAAATTGTCTTGTTAGCGGTTACGACGTACGGTGGACAAACGGCCTAATCCTTACTAATATTATAAACGGGAAAGTGTTTGTTTGTTTGTCCTTCACGCCCAAACGAAGCAACCAATCGACTTGATTTTTAGCATAGAGTTTGCTGAAAGTGTGGAGAGTGACATAGGCTACTTTTAGTCTTGGAAAAATATTACATTATTGAAAAAATCGAATCTTTACCAAATTTAGATACCACGCATAGTGGGCAAAAGATAGTCATTTATAAGACGACCGGCACTTCAGACCTTTCTGAAGCTGCTAAGGTTTATGGACGGCGGTTGTAACTTTCTGTCAGTCGGTACGGTTCGGTTAGGTTGTGAATTACCCGTGTGTGTACTGTGCCCCCACATTCTATAAAAATACTATTTCTATTTTGTTTTTCATATTAAATAAATAAAAACATACGGTTTCCTTGTAAAATTTTTAAAGAAAGCTAATTTTTCTTTTCATTGATTTTGTTAATAAGTATAAGTTATGTACGATTATTTGCACATTATTATTATTATGTTTTATGTTCATTATTATAACCTTGTAGGTGTAGTGTTATCTTTATTCTCAGTCTCAGGTATCAGCAATTATTATATAGAACAGAACATTACCAGTTATCACTATCGTAACAAACAAAATATATATACCGTTTGATGGTAGATCTCCATTTTCAACTGTGACTCCATTTTCTGTAACAAAAATAAATATGGTTAATTATCAAGTAGCAAGTTAAATGACTTTAAATTAAGTTAAAATTTAGTTAACTACTTAATACGTGTTAACCAGACATTATGGAATATTGTTTTTAAGGAAATCAAATCAGTAGCTTTTTATACGTCATAATTCATTATTCGCAATCACCTTTCACTAAACCGACTCAAATATTAAAATAAAAAAAATCTTTGGATTTCCCAAAAATGTAAACTGTTTGGCGCTGCGGAGCCCTTCATGGACAAATCCAACTCGCAATAGGCTGCTTTTTTACAACTAAGTTCTACGTTGTTGTACTAAGTCTTTTACTATCCCGAGAAAAACTCTTGATTTTTTTTATTACTTTGAATACTTTCACACGATTTGATACGTTATTACCTCGACTAAAGATTATCAACTGCAAATTAATGTTGTTCAGATCATTTGGTGAGTGTTTTATTTAACAATAATTAATATAATTTCTGGACAATCATCATTGTGTTCAATAATAGTATCATTTTGACCATTGATTTCATTGTATATTGCACGTTGTATTTGACAGTTATTATGTGGAAAAATTTATATGATTTTAAGTGATAATATTTAGATATTATCACAATTTTATACTCAATTAATTTAAAATGTCAAATGTTGTATAACATTCTGTGCCAAGTTATTTTGAATAGACTACACTCACTTAGGTTCCATCACTGATTAATGTACTGAGCCCATATTTCTGAACCTAACCAGGTTTTTGTAAATATTTATTATTGATAACAATTATGGACTGTGAATTAATTATTTAAGTCAACTAATTATTGACTTGAATTTTTTGTAATGTTAATTACCATTCTTATTAGAATCGTATCATGACCAACTCCAAAGTATGTTTTTTTATTACAATAATCAGGGTCGTCTGGAAGTTTTTCATCCACATTATTAATTTATTGTCTTTGTTGTTTTGGTTTTGCACAGACGCGTTAACTATTTTTGTAACATTTCCATATTTTAGATCATCACGCCTTCGAACGTTTTTTTTATGATGCTCCACATTTGTCTTTTGTTGTTGTTGTTGGTCATCGGTTTGGTGGAGACTCACTTATCTCTTTTTGGTGAAACTTTGGGTACGAAAAAATACGTATCACACAGAAAATCCATTTACACGGAAATAAAACCTATAATTCATGGGACATTTGAAGACATAATTGGAAGAAGCGAATAACGTACAAATTACAACCTATGTCTAAATACTCATTTTTTCTCATAACATTTTGATAAATCTTATAATTTAATGATTAATTCAATATCTAGCTTGTCTATCTAGGTATACATTAAATCCACATTATTTTAATTTCAAATCATTTATCTGGGCCTAAAGCGTCCACCTACGCATAAATCTGTCAGTTTTTAAAATGTTAGTCACCCGCTTCTTACACTTATGTCTTCAATTACTATAAACTACGTGATTTCGCCAAGTGAATTTCTCATTGTATTTACGCAATAAACTGTCTGGCACCGACAAGCACTGCCGAGGGTCTAGTGCCAATTTCATCTAATTACTAGCATGCAGAACCCATCCGAAGATAAGTGGTTACCGACCGGTGTAACTGTGACTATTCTGTCGAAGGTAACGTATGAAACGAGGGTTCTCTTTAAACTGGACGATGGTATAATTATTATCACGTGTAATTACCAGGGGTTGCATCGTTATTCGTTACCTCATCGGTTTGATACTATAAAATTATGTGACTTTGCTCTACATTTGTGTGACTTTGCTCTACATTTAAAAAATATTTAGCCTTTCAATACTTGCGATAATGGATAACGCATTCGTCAATTTTTTCGATGCAAAAAAACATTTTTATTGCGCATGTAAAAAATCAAAATAATGTCATGCCGTAGCAACTTCACGTTTAACCTTATGACAAAAACTTATTGCCTTCCTTAGAAGCATTTTAGAGCGTCCATAGCCTAGTGGGTAAGACCTTTGGTTCGCACTCGAGAGATCGCAGGTTCAAACCCCGGTGGGGAGGCGTGTACAAATGTGACATTTGCCGGTCTCAAGTGCATAATACGAATGCTTAATGCCGTCGGAGAAGCAATCTTTGGCACGAATGGGCCGGCTCGACCGAAGTGATACCACGGTCTCACTGAAAATTGGCGTGAAAGGACGTTGTGCTGTGTTTCGTTTAGTGAGTGAGTTTACTACTATTTTCATTCCCTATTCCCTCATAAAACGGCTGGCGAAGCACTTGCGACACTTCGGATGTCACGAGTGTTCATGGGCGACGGCAGTCGCTTTCTATCAGGTAACCCGTCTGCTCTCTTGCCCCTTAAATATCATAAAAAATCAATACACGTAGTTTCTTTAAATATCTGAACGTGAAATATTGGGAAATTTGGTGTAACGGTGATAAATGACTTCGCTCTCAGCTAAAGATATGATATATGCTTTATAACTAAATATAATTCATCATCATAATTATGATAAGCGCGTATAGCAATAATCTATTTCCATGTTTTGCGTAAAATAATCAAATTATCGTATTAATCAATTTTTTAACGGGCTATCGGAAATGCTAAATAAGGATAGAGAACACTTCGTCGGTCTGCACCGCAGTGGTACCGAAAATATTTCTGTGAATTTTCAGACGCTGCAAGAGGACTGCAGAAAGTCTAAGATGAATCGCATCTTATATCTATTTTCAAGGCAGATTTGCCTCTGTAAGTATGGTTAGACTCAACCCACTGTAATTCCAGTAAATGCTCGTAATAACAACACTGCTAAGGAATTGCTCTACAATTCGTTTTAGTACATTTTGTTAAAAAATCAAATACTTTAAATAAAAAATCAAATACTTTCAAAACCAATTTAAATTGATTGTGAAATCAATGTTTTGCAAAATATATATAATTTCATTTCATCAGTCATTTTTACTACATATTCACAAGAAAAATGACAAAATCCCCAGTTCTTTTTATTAGAAAAGTGTACTGCAAGTTGTGACCGCCAGTATAGGCTAGCTTTTAGCACAATCGACAGAATGACAATGGCTGGACTTAGAAAAAAATCGAAATTAGTAGGTTTGACGTAATGCCTTGCTACAAGCTTATAGCCTATTCCATTTTAGATAACTGTACTCAAAATGTGTTAGCCCGCTCGCGCTGCACCCGGCAAGGTGCGGCGTGCGCGTACCTTTAGATATAAGACTAATAAGGGTATGTGCAAAACTATCAACTTTCTTAAGCAGTCCAGATACCCTATAATTATCGAACCGTTACACAACCTTTATCACAGTTCATGTTGCAACTACACACATTTCCCCGCACGCGACAGGACACGCCGACAATGCACAAACCATCATTACCAACACAAGAAAAAGAAGTCAAAGCAGCTGCCTCCTACTTCCTTCCCATACAAAACTGTGTAATACAAGATGAGCGCTTTGTGTCGGTTTATTTTAGGGGTCATTCATTACGCACTCAATTTGGCGCGTGTGCCTATCTGTGTGCGTGAATGTAGGCGAGGACGCGTGCCTATTCTATGATAGGCGGAAACGCCCGACATTATATTTGAGGGGTTCCGCGGCTTTGTTCCTAATATTATGATTAGATGTAGAATCGTCAGACACAATAGCGGTGCAACTTGAAACGGTCGAAGTAACCGGTTTGGCGCGCGTTGCCTATCTAACATCTTGAAGGGACGCGATGCAAAGAAAATCGCAATCAAGTCTTAAAACGCTTTAAAAGAAGCGATGGAAGAAAATATAACGAAGAATATTTAAACCTAGTTCCCAAGGATCCGTCATCCAAAAGAAAATCTGAACCTAGAAGGAAGTGGGTACTCTTCAATTAATAATCTTTTCGAAAAAAACAATATCGTACCATCATTGTTTAGTGGTCCAGTAAAAGAATTCTATTACCAGATTTGGCAATAGAACTCAATAAACTTTATGCTTGTGTTAGCTCAAGTATTCGATAGCACACATGCACATTATAAATTGCCTCTTAAGCTGAATGGAGCATATGCATAATATTAATTTTTTCCTTCCGGAATTGGTCTTAAGAATTCATTCATTCATATCCTAAAAGTGAGGTCAATAAACAAGATGGCGGCGACATCTGCCCGCGTCTTCCGCTGCATTGTGGTGCGCACGCGACTGCAGCAGAGCACCTCACCTGTCAGGTCACAGAACTCGAGGAATCCCACATCCTTCCGTTGTGGCCAATCTTTTGATCGTGAACGTCTGGATTTTGAAGGTGGGCGGGTGTTGCTATGCGAGAGGGTCTGGCACAGACGGAATGTAGCGTAGCGACGAGGATTTTGCTGACGCACTCGAAAATAAACCTTAAAATTATAAAGCTAATCCACCTGAAGCGCATATGTAATAGGTATCTTCGAGGATTCGCTAGAAGGTTTTAAGTTAAAGTAATTACCCACTTAAATAGTACAATCAGAGAAGTATAAACAGATACAGATCGTGGATCTAAGTAATTTGGCCGGGTAATGTCAAGGTCAGCCAGATCACGACTTACATGGAATTGACATATTCCGACCAAATCACGTAGGTCCCTCAAATAGCTCTGTTTCAATTTCCCATATGGTCAAACCCTAATATATATAATTCTTCTGTGAGTGTGTATGTCACTGTAATTATTTAAAACAAATGGACCGATTTTGATGAAATTTTTTGTGTGTGTTCAAAGGGATCTGAGAATGGTTTAGATTCACAAAATAGCTCGGCTGGACAACGTCTGCGCGGTCAACTAGAACTTTATAGTTTCCTATATAGTTCCTTTATAAAATCCTTTCCACTCCTTTTTGTTTGCACTGACACTAATTTACTGTACACTAATTTAAATAAATTGTATACTATTCATAAAACATTTTTAAT
>JAOTAV010001363.1:0-34138 GCA_026546445.1 Cyclargus thomasi | reverse complement strand
TCCATTAGTATTTTCTTAAGACGTTGTCACGTTCAACTATCGTCTGTAAACCGACTTTACAGACAACCGATTTTTTAAATTATTGATATCATTACAGCCATATGATAACGACCAAAAGGCGAAATAAAAAGAAAAATAATGACTTTAATCGTATGACAGCTTACTAGCTTTTGCCCGAGGCTTCGATCGCATGGAATTTGACAATACGTAAAAATACGAAAATTCTTGTAAGATCCTTTAGAAAAAACATGTTTTTTAAAAGTAGTCTAATGTCACTTGCCAGAACTAAGGTAAATTAGTTGCTTCGTCGAGGCATATAGACAAGTAATAAACAAAATAATAAAAATAAACACTTTCCTATCTATAATATTAGTAGGCATAGATATTAGCTACAATTTTTTTAACACTCATCCGTCTAAAACCACAATAAAAAAGAAAACACAACTTTTACGTGCACAACACCAGTTGAGGCGATAGCTTAGGAAAAAGGCAACTTTTTTATTATTAGTTACAGCGAAGTTTTATTGTTATTCCAACAAACTGAAGTTTAGCCTGCCCTGCTTATCTTTGGATAGTTCACAATAGGGAAGGGCTCGATTTCCGAGCTGACCGGAATTTTTCTCGGTTCTGTCGTTTTTATTTTCTGTGAAATAGTGGTGTATCCAATTTATCGATATAAAATAAAAGGATAGATAAATTAAGCATTATTAATAGTATTTTGTTTTGTTTGTTTTTTTCGCACGGGCTTTATAAAATTGATCACATTTTATATTTGTCGTATCTGGAAGGCACAATGCCAGTATTGCAAATTAGTACAATATTATGACATGCGAGATTTTAGTAGTTTCTAAAGCAGGTAAACTAAATGACCCCTAAGAAACGTGTAAGCGAATAATTAATGTATTGTGCAGTGTAATATCCTGGAGCATAACTCTCAGCGTTTAGTGCACCTGAGGCGTTTTGCAAACTTATTTCCATGTCCTCATTTATAATGATAATACTTTTTGTCGTGCTCGTTTTAAAGGATTATGTAACCGTTGCCCGAGACATTTGTCATCTCCAATGTTTCAATGAAGTCGTATGATATATATACAGAGAATAATTTTGTTGTTTCCCTGTATTGACTACTACTGTAATCATTTTGATTTAGGCAACTTTTATACGCAATTATGTACAATCAGAGAAGATGAAACAGATACAGATCGTAGATCTAAGTAATTTAGTCCGGTTATGTCAAACTCAGCCGACAGATCACGACTTACATCGAATTGACATATTCTGATCGAATGACGTAGATCCGTCAACTGCTACTCTTTCAATTTCCCCCCATTATACATAAACATCTACCCCTACATCTAAGCTATTAATAAAGAGAAAAAAATGTTTAACGTTTGTTACAAATAAACTTAAAAAAGTCCGTACTTTCTAGGGTTTTACAACTAGAATTTTTTATAATAAAGAGGTTTCATTTTTATAAAACTTTTTCCACGTAGCTAGTGAACCATCTAGTGAATGGAAATATTTTTTTTAAAGAGCTGATAAAAATAGGAAAGTTGTCATACTGTAATATTACATCCAGCTATTTTTCGCAGTTGAAAATTTTCTCTCGGCGACACGATATAGGTTACACTAGTCTTGGGCTGGTGAAAATATCGATAAAGTTTTAAGAAAATACATATATAATACTTCAGGCCGATGAAGAGAGTAGATTTATTATATAAATAAAAAAAAAATTGGACATTAATAATATTGTAAATAATTTTGCTACTCTTCTCCATATTTTTTGTATATGGTATTAATCCTAAAAACTAATGTTTCATAATCAAAATGCGACTGACGACATATATTACTCTACCGTCATAAAGTAAAAAAGCGCATCTAACATATTTAATTAAAGTTTAGTATGTGTTAATCTTTTTCTGCTGATTCCAAATCAATATATTATACTTAACACGATTAAAAAAATGTAGATGCGGCCTTTTTCGTTATGGCAGCAGTACTCATCGATATTATCGGCTGGTTGGGCACACATCACTAGTTGGATATTAGAGTCGTTCGCAAGTAGTGCACGTATTATTTGAGAGTTTGACGCGAGCAAGTATCAAGTTTGTTGGGTTCGTGGTGTGTCAGTCGGCGGAATTCGGACGTGACGTGTTAAATAACCGCCATTGTGTCTTTTGCGGAAACTTGTTCACAGCTAACTTGAATCCGTGAAGTAAATAACATTCTGGATTCTATTACTTTCCCTTTTCGAATGTTATTGCCACAGTAGAGTGAAGGAACTTATCGGCGAGTCTCATATAAGTATGTTCCTTATTTTAATGATAGATCGCCCGGCGTACTAAAAGCACTTCTGGAAGGACGAGTAGCTTATGTCAAACTTTGAAGGACGAGGTTAGAATGAAAACTGTTTAGTCCTTCCAGTTTACCAGTGACTTTGAGTTTAACTAGTTAATAACTTATTAGATGTCATAAGTCAGGTTTTTATATAAACCCCAGCTAACATTTTATATAACAAACAAAATGGTATCGTAGGCTGCGGAGTATGAGTATTCTAAGTTACGACATTAATTGTAATTCTGTTTAGAAATAAATATAAATATTACCGTTTTTTAAACGTTCATCGTTAATTTTCCGACATTCCAAATCTGTTTATGAAATTAATTCATGGCCGCAAAAATATATATCAAAAGAACAGTCTAATTATCTCAACGTATTTCGGTGTCATTAGCGGGTTACTTAACCTGGCAGTCACGTCGAGTGCGGTGTCTCTGCGAGGAATATAATCTGATCCCTTGTGTTGTTCATTAAAGGCTTTTTCAGTATGCCAAAAAAAGGGCAATTGAAGTCATGAGGATTTGATAAATTGAAGTCACTAAGTAGATGACGGCTACGCCTGTGGTTTTACTCGCTTAGATGACGTTAAGATGTATTTTTGCGTTGCTTCTTTCCGCTGCAGTGCTTAAGCAATTGAGATAAACATTCCCTTAAAATAACGATTATTAAAAGATAGTTTTATACTCTATCCCGGAATAACAACAGAGAATACAGAACAGGAAAAGTAAATCAAAAATAAATTTTAGTAAAAGAATGGCTGAAAATTATAAATGCAAGTGCATCAGTGGAATAGCTGGAGTTTTTAAAAGAACAATATATTTCGTACAGCGGACACCGCAAAATGAGCAATTTTCTTTAATAAACTTGTGTACATGAACACGGTGCTAGTGTTAATTAAATTCTAAGGATAGAGAATGTGAGTGCTCCAAATTTTTGAAAGCGCTCCTTATTTAACATCCTCGTTTTGTTTTAACGTGTTTTTACTTAACGTTTCCATGTTTTTATTTGTTTAACGTTATTTTCATTTCTCTAGACATGTTAAGTACACAAATTAGGATCGTTTAGTCGGAGCAAATTGACTTACACGTTTCTTTTCTTTTGGCATAAATGGAATTCATTTTACGCTTCGTTGATTTTGAAGTTACAAATCTTGTTAGTCTGATATTCTTAGAAAAGCAAAGATTAAATGAATATGAAAGTTATTTTTAACCAGAGTTCAAATCCAGAGGAAACCGTACATATACAGAAAACAAGCTTTTAAGGGGAAAACAGGCGCCAACGCCCTTGTCCATTTTTCGGAGTTTCGATAATCTCCTCCTCGAAAAATTACTAATATACAATTAATAAAAACAAGAAACAATAATTCCTGCTAAGGGATTATAATGTTACTTATATTGTATTGTATAAAAATAATCATTCACCGGTTAGTTTTGTAGTTTATACAATATTTTACAAAAAATCGATGTCCACGATACATTTTATTTCTGATTAGCTTAAGCCTTAGGAAAAAGTTCTCGCTTGCAATAAAAGAATAAAGATCATTCTATAACACATTTTTAGTTAATGTGGTTGACGTTTTAACATGTTTAACAGAGGTTAAACTTATAACTCTAGCCCATGTTAACAAACACACTTTATATTAATACTGTTCCCAGTGTATTTACTATGATTTATAACAACTTTTATTCCAAACACGACCGGTTTCGAAAAACATCATCATCAGCTGGTGTATTTCGAAATCGCTCGTTTTTTGTATAAAAATTGTTATAAATTATTTTGGGAATAATGCAAGTATAAATAATATTTATTAATGTTAAACATGATTCCACCTAGAACTAACCATACAATCAATTCCGCTTTCGAGAAGCGTCTACAATGCTTCTAAATGACATCATTCATTCTGGACCATTTGACATAATTGCCGGCCAGACAAAAAAAGTGTGACATTTGGATAGAATATATCATTATCATAATTTGTTACTATCTGACCCAATCTTTATGCCTAATAGTTACAGTGTTACAAGACACTAAAAAAATGGATTTCATCCTAAATTCTAAAATAAAATGGGCATGGGATAACCCTGCTTTGCCATAAATATATTATAAGGAAAAAATACTACGGCCTTATGAGAAATCGGCTTGAAATACGCTTGCACTGTGTTGTTACGAGTCAGACGACCGGAGGTCCAATGTACCTGGATAATATTATATTATTTTTAATAAAATAGCAGAGACAGCCATGAGCCAACTACACCCAATTGATCTTTTGGTGACCCTCCCCAGAAATTAGAGCAGTATCTCGTAATATGTAATACTAGGTGACCCGGCGAACTTTGTTCCGCCTTAATGGCAATAAATAAGCAGATTATGTTTTTTTTTATGGGAAAATCGAACGCTGCCGAACGGGATAAAAAGTATCCTATGTCCGTCTCCTGGCTCTAAGCTACCTCCCTACCAATTTTCCGCCAAATCTGTTCTGCCGTTCTTGAGTTATAAATGGTGTAACTAACACGACTTTCTTTTATATATATATAGATAATATAAACCAGGTACATTTAGGCCTTCGGTCATCTGACTTGTCACAAGTCACAACACAGTGCAAGCGCTATTTTAAGGTGATTTTTTTCAAGGCCGTAGTAATTTTTCCTTCTAGCATACATACTTCTGGTAAAACTGGGTTTTCTCATGCCTTAATTTGTGGGCACCAACTAGTTTATAATAATAGATAATTATTTGTTAATTGGTTTAACCTTTAACAAGCAATAAAAACATTATGGATGAGACGTCATCCTAATTGCCGTGCTATAATATTGAATACACGCAGTAAATCTATTAATTAGTTCAAATAGCGCTTACTAAACAAGCCCATTACATGTTTGAATAGGATTATAACGTACAATTTACTTATTCTATTAATAATAATGTTAATCCAATCTAATACAGGTTAAGTTGATGTTAATATGCTCTTTAATTTTCAGGATTAGCGTAATCTGGATATGGTTTTTAAAAATGGAATCATTTTAAAATTTTAATCGATATTCGAATAGATGATTCCCGCAACTCCCTTGTGCCAAAATTAGTTAATTATTTTATCCTTCCCGGGGAATCAAATTCAAATTATTTTTTTTGCTGTATGTGCGTTACACAAAGTATCGCTATATCAAATTTCAGCACAATCGGTAGCTGTTAGAATGTGAAAAGGTGACAGATACACATAGACAGGAGGACACAGTTTTGCATTTATATAAGTATGAATGTTCTTATTATTAAAAAACAAATTTTAATCAGTAAGATACATTCTCTGTATTAAGTTTTTAAGCATCATATTATTTTCAAATAGCATTCAATATTCGAATAAATTTTAATGAAATATTCAAAAATTTAATAAAAATTGAATAATAATAATTGTAATTTCAAAAACGCAAGAAAGTAAAAAAAATAAATTACAGTGTGCGTCAACAAAAATCTTGCTTTTTAGGGTTCCTTACCTAAAGGGTAAAAACGGGACCTTGTACTATTTCGGACACAATATTTTTTACATTTTTCATAATCTTCAAGAAAAGAAAATACGATTTATTCTCTTTATAATGCGATATATTTTTTTCTAGAACACGGTAGAAAACCAACCCTGTCAACACAGTAAATGGGACGTTCTCGTTTTGCTATCTTCGCTATTTATCTTCAAATCCTTAACCCGTCGGTACCAAGGGCATCCTAGTACGGTCGTATTGATCCATTGAAACTTGGGGCCGTTCTGGTCCGATTGTCTTGAGAGTACTTTTAAAGAAACGTAATTGGTTGCCATAGAAATAGAGCGATCGCGATTGTACGGCACTTGGTACTTTGAAGTGACTACGATTAAAACTATGTTCGAATTTACTGAAGATTGTTGCTCTTTTAGGAGAAATTGCTAATGTTATAGCAATTGCTGAGTGGTTTTGTGTGGTTCTTGTTTGGATAGCAACATCACAACAATCTGTTATTAAAATGCGAGACCGATTCTGCCGAAATTTGGCATGATGATATTTTGTGTTGCGGAAAATACGGTATTAACTAGCTACATTAAGAAGTAGGTATTAAACTCAATAGGGGTGAAGATGATATCGTATCAAACTTAGACAATAACTAGCTTTTTTAAATAATTGATACTTTGATTATTCATACTTGATGAAACACACTTTTCTTGCACTTTTTCTACTATATTTTCTTAGATTTTACAAATTTATAATAAATACACGACCGGTTTTGGCAAAGTCATCATCAGGTGTAGGTAGATTTAAATTCATAAATATTATCAAAACAAAACATTCCAGTTGCCAGCATCACAGAGTTTTCTACCAATTTAGTACAATTTTTCTACTAAAGCTTACAGTCAGTTTTTTATTTATTTCATACATATAATGATAAATTAATAAAAAAACTTTAGATAACTTTGTCGAAACCGGTCGTGTATTTATTATAAATTTAAGTCTAAGAAAATATAGTGGGAAAAGTGCAAGAAAAGTATGAACATGAATTTCTACCATGAATCAGTACAACAATGACTATATTGATTCATAATAATATTATAAATGTGTTTGACGCCCGTGGTCTAGTAGTACAGAGCTTTGCTTGTGACTTGGAGGTCGTGGGTTTGATTCCCGTGTTGAAAACATGTTATCTCCAAGTTAGGACAGTGTATGCTGATGGGCGATAAAAAGTCGATGCTGCGCCTGATCTCTCGCCAGTCGTGTCGGTCATCTGTCCCAATGGATTACGAGTATAAGAGTAAAGGAAGAGAGATTGCTTTTGGGTACTGCGCTCACACTACGGCACTATAACATTACTCCTACATAACAGGACTGGTTTCAATTAAGCCGGTCACCGTTACCAATCCCTTTTGTAATTTGTTTGTTTTTTTATTTAGTTCTTTATTATTTTGATTATTATTATAAATGTGAATATTATGTTGTTACGTCTTCACGCCCAAACTGTTGAACCGATTTTTCCCAAATTTGTTACAAAGTTATTCTTTTATGTGTTAAGGGGAAGAACATGAAATACTTTTTATTCATAACATGAAATACAAAATGTACAGTCTCCACGCGACAATCTGAAATTTTCCGTGGGAGAGCCATGCTTCGGCACAAATGAGGCAGCTTGACCGGAGTGATACCACGGCCTCACAGAAAACTGGTGTCGGCGATGGGCTGTGTTCCGTTCGGTGAGTGAGTTTACCGGTGGCCAGACTTCCCTATACATATTCTCAATCCCTATTGCCTGGGCAATGGCAGTAGCTTTTCATCAGGTAAAACGTCTGCTCGCTTGTCCCCTAAATATCATAAAAAAAGAAAAACTAATTTTAGTGCAACGCAGTTGCGTTTGTCGTTTAGTAGTGAAAAAAAAATTAGTTTTATATTCGGCAATCATTAGTTCCATTTCAAATTCAATCATGCGACAAAATCAATTTCACGATATCCGACTCCAAACCTATTAAAAAGAAAATAAAAAAGTTCTAGAAGATTCTCAATAAAGATGGAGGAAACCTGTAATAAAATGACATAAAACTACATCTGGCGCCCGTTCTGCGCTAATGATATTATTAGTCCCCGTCGTTAATAAAACTCAAGCTGTAACAGGGTTACCAGGATCCAATTACCGTTATCGTTTATTATAATTGTAGAAGATGCACGCATTGGCACAAATTGTCACAAGCCAGCCCAAGCCAAGTAAACCGGCGTGAAAAAAGAAAGAAGGAAAGAAAAGAATTTTAATGAAACTTAGCTAATTAATATTTATAACAAAGCTTGGGCTAAGTTTCACGATCGACTGTACATATTTTGAAATAAATATTATTATAATAATAGTACTATAATAATATTTATTATATTATTTATTATAATAATATAGTATTATAATAATATTTATTATAATAATACAATACTCAAAGTATCTTGATACCATAATATTGAAATCGGCTCTACGTAAGTAAAAATAAAGATGGAAGGAGGATTTAATGAGACAGAATTTTTTTTCATTTATAATTGAATAGCTGACCCGCCAAACCTTGTTTTGCAATACTAAATAGATAAATAAAATTAGCCGATTCTTAGATCTACTGGACATGCATAATATCAAATTTGGTAGAGCCATTAGGGCTGTAAAAGTCGACCAACATTATGGGTACGAAAATTCATGTGCTGTAACAGTTTCATACAAGCTTTCAACCTCCAAAAACAACCCTTAGGGGTTGAATTTCATAAAATTTCATCTTAGCGAGCATGCAAAATTTGAAACTCGTAGCAATTGTAGTTTCTGAGATTTTTATTAAATGATCTTTCGTATATTATATCAAATAGATCAAATAAGGGTTATGTACATCTACAGAGATGCTGATACCTCCAAAGAACCTACCAAAGTTACTGACCTCTTCAATCTTACTTAGTTCAATCACCTTAAAAGATTGACCTCGCATCCTTTGCAGCTTGGTAAATGTGTTTACGCTAAACACAGTTCTTAGCTTCGTCCTTATAAATTGTATTTGCAATGCACTTAAGGAATAAGTCGCTTGGAGCGGAGATGTCCATACTTTGTGAAGCTACAAAGTTACAATATAGACATGGCACTTGCGATGTCCAAAATATTGTCGAAAATATTTAAAAAATCGCGCTGCATAAAAGTATGAGTTGTTTTTCAATACTTCCGTGCGGTGCGGTGCGGTTCCGGTGAAAAGCATACAAATGAGGGTATCACTAATCACTTAATAATATGACTAATTAACTATTCTATTTTTTCCATTTTGGGCCTTTTTCACGGTTTAGAGATAAAATAAAGTTTCTTTTGGAATAATTATAGCTGTTTTGAAAGATTTTCCATAAAACATCTGTCAAAAAAGTTGTCGACAGACTATCTGACATTTATTAGGAAGCGGTGAAACAGGCCCTTATGGTATTAATATGAAAGTTAGAGCATATTATATTATAGTATATAATTTTGCTGCCATTTTAATATTACGACTTATAGCTGTATGAAAATATTTAATCCATTTCACACGATAGTTTTTTTTGCGCCTAAAAAAAGACTATATTCCTATACTCTATAATGGTATACCAGCAGCTTTAAACGTCTGACATATCTAGCACACACCAACTCTATGGGGGTGGTCCCCCCCCCCTTTATTCTAGCCGGTTAAGAATG
This sequence comes from Cyclargus thomasi, assembly GCA_026546445.1. Classification (NCBI taxonomy): domain Eukaryota; kingdom Metazoa; phylum Arthropoda; class Insecta; order Lepidoptera; family Lycaenidae; genus Cyclargus; species Cyclargus thomasi. The sequence continues at coordinate 24,625 of JAOTAV010001363.1, read as the reverse complement.
TGCCGGCAATTTGTATAGTAACCGAGATCGCCGTACAATCCACTCTCAAGTTAAGCGATGGATCCGTTTAGGAATATTCTGGAACGTCCATAGTTGGATCCTTAAAAGTTTTCTCGCAATTCGCCAACTTCCTATTTAGTTACGTGGAGAAGAGGGATTTGGTTCTACGTTTAACTTGAAACCATGTATTTTATAATTGAGAATAAGACTCTTTTTGGGTGAGACTGTATTATATATATATATAGTATATACATTATATTAATATACTCATTAATATTTGTTTATAGTATACTCAAATATTAAGTATATTTTAAATGCGAAGGCGTGTGAATGTGTGTACAAAGTGTAATAGTTTTAAGAAATTTAAGTTTAATCACACGGATTTTGAGTGCGTCAGTGTGACCACTTTTAAATCACTCGTCACCCGATATACCAAAAACGTTGCTATATTCTAATATTTCTACTAAAATCTACTAGGCCGTGTTTTAGCTTCTATAAAAATTTTTCCTTACAAAAATTTATCAATATATTCTACGTGGTTGAAACTAAAATAAAATTAAATGTTTATATAGACTCTCTTCATTATCTTTTTAAAATGTTTTATTTTATTTATGTCAATTTCCTTCCTTCCTACTATATCTACTAAAGATTTTGGATTATCTACTAAACCATTATTCATTTGTACCGAAAAGTAGAAATCTACTAAATATGATTACACTGTTGAAGGCTTGCCGGGCCTTGTCGTATCCGCCACCCAAAAATTCGCCCCGCTGAGACCCGGTACGCTCCGTCAAGGTGTGTGATACGCGCATCCGTCTCCATACAATAATTTGTATGAAAGCGGATTTTTTCGCTAAGACCCACCACACTGCGGCACGGCATAGTTTGCGCACTCTAGTCTTTAGATTTTAGGTATTTTTTTCTCCGTATTTCCATGTCTATAATAATATTATAAATGCAAAAGTATGCTTGCTTATCAATGCCCAATATACTAGATTTTTGGCATAGCTTAATTCAGACGGATAGAGTTAATCGTAGAAAAACATTTCTAAAGAAAGAATTAGGAGAGTCTTCGTATTTCCACGCGATTTTTACATCCTACGCGAGCAAAATCACGGGCAAAAGTTAATATTTTAATAAACGATTTCCGGATCCGATGCCAATCCAATAAAGAATAAAATGAAAAGATAAAAGTCCAAAACGCGCTCAAACCCCGCGATAGCGATACGAAGAAAACAAAACATGGACATGTAAAGTGAAATAAATAAAACAAGGATTAACATCCCTAGACTGCAATTGACCTCGGCGGAATCTGTCCCGAGGTACTTCAACACAATGTCTGTCCTTATCGCATTACATTTGCGAAAGTGGAATGGATATACTTTGGTTTCATTTGTTTCAAGCTTTATGGAGGGTAGGATTTAAAAACGACGTTTTTCTAGACTGAGTCCTCGGTAGGATAAAGTGAATTGATTTATAAGTAATAACATTGTGAGATAGTTTTGTGAAACAAAGATCTGCTGTCGATATGGTTCTGATAGCGTTAAAATAATTTTTTACTCGCTTTTTCTCGCTGCTTTGCTTGCGTGTAATTTGGAAATCACGAAAAGATATGCTTATTCTTGTAAACCTCCTTTGGAAACATGACGGTTCTCATCGAGACCAAAAGTAGTCTTTATCACTACATCACTACTACATCACTTCAACTAAGTCTATGGCAATAATCAAATTGATTAGTTGGTTCTATAGGGCGTGAAGGAAGGTCAAACAAACAAAGTATTTTTCCGCCCCGAACAACACATTTTACCAGACATCATTCATTTGATACACGTATCATAACATTCATATAAACCCTAGTATCGGTCAAACCATTCGCATATTAACCTCTTGGACTTATACGCGAGTTTTATCCACTCATAAAACTCCACTGAAAGCTGATGTGCAAATAAAATATATCTTAAGAGCGACTCGAGCGATCATACTAAAACATATCTCCTTTATTAGGTACCTTTTTGCATAACGCCTAACGTAAAGTAAATTTCAGTCATAAATTCATGCGCCTATCTGAAGCGACTCGCTCAACCTCAAGTGATGCAATTTAGAGGAGCCCCCTCTCCCCCCTCTCCTCTCACTCCCCGGGGAGGTTAATGCCGGTCATATATCCCAAGATTTAGAAGTGTACGGGGCCGTCAAATCAAGTAGAAATAGCTCGGTATTACCCTAATTGTTCTAAGATTTTTTCGTTTAGTTTTATGACTTGTTGGGTTGCATGTTTGCTGCTAAATAATTATTATGATCGGTGCTTACAAAGAGATAATAATGCTAATTGGAAACACAAATATACAATTAAATACCTGGTGTACGCGTTGGTATCTAACAAAATGGATAAAACACTAAACATAGCAAGTCGTCATAAAGAGAATTTATACAATTGCAATTTAAACAAAACACTTAAAATTTTACTGTAACAGGATAGGAAATTCGAATAGCCAATAAAGTACAGCGTAAACAAGTTTCAAAGAGACCGTTTAAAAATAAATAAAATAAACTAGAATTAAATATGCAGTAAAGTTAAAAGTTTAAGACAATTGCTACGCCAGAACGCCTGAACTGAGTCTACGTGAGCGTCTAAGTATTTAGACAACAAAAGACGCTCAGAACACCGTCACTAAGAACCGTACGAGATGCGTATTTTGCATAATTTATTTAAGTTTAACTTTTCTTATTTTGCTGTCGCGACACGTTAGTCGCGAGGTTTATGGTTAATAGTCTTAAAATAACATTAATACGTATAATTATCAAACCACCATCGACATCAGTGTAATTCCCACTACCGGAAAATAATTATTTATGAAAACAATTAATAAAAACAAGAAACAAGAATTCCTCCTTAGGCATTATAGTGTTATTTATTTATATTCTATTGTATAAAAAATACGTTCATCTTAACCGGTTACTTTTGTAGTTTGTACAGTTTTTTACAAAAATACGATGTTCACGATACGTTTTTTTTTCTGATTACTTATAAGCTTAGGCAAAAGTCCTCGCTAGTAATAAAAGAATCATTCTATAACATATATTTTTTTGGTTATGTGGCCAACGTTTTGACATACTCAAAAGAGGTTAAACTTACCTCGCTGGCCCATATGCCAAAGTTTTGCGGCCAAACTACATGGCCGATCTTACGTTCATTTGCCATATTTTTCATCATAAAATATTCCTACCCGTATATATTTGCATATTTTTTTAGTAATTAAATTTCACACTTTATTACGAATCGACAAAGCGAAAATACGTAAAGCGAAAAAGGTAACGAAAAGCCCTTACTGTCTCGAAAAGCTCATGAGGACAGAAAAAGATTATGATTTATGTCTATTTAATGGTACTTCCGTAACTTCCTTTTAACCGCAGTGTTTGTGGACGAGAGGAAGAGATTACACCAACTTTAAGATTCATATCTCGAGGCGACAAAAAATCTCATAAAACATTTTTAATTTATACTTCAAGAGCTAGGGTCGCTTTGTTCGGTTTAGGTTTTATATTTCGAGAACTCGGGATTTAATAACATTTTATGAGGTGTTATTAATATTTCAGGTGTAGCCAGAATTACGAGTAATCAAAGAATTATATTATATACTTCATTATAAGCAATTATGGAAGTAAATTAGAATATAATAGAAAGTAGAGACTAGAGGTTGTTCTTTGTTACTCGTGCACAAAACATAAATTAATAAAAAAATGTAAATCACAATCAGACATCTACATCCCAATCTAGGTTTAGTTTTTTTATAGTTTTTATTATTAAGACTTCGATGTCTGTCCATCTGTCTGTCTCCAGGCCGTATCTCAAAAACGGTAACAACTAGACATTTCAAATTTTCACAGAATATGTATTTCTGTTGACGATATAACAACAAATACTAAAAATAAATTAAATATTTAAGGGCTAGCTAGTAGCTATTGGTATCTTGGCAAGTGGTCCAAAGTGTCGACTTAAGTTTGGAGTCGTGGGTTGAAATCCCAGCGTCTACTTTTCTTCTTTTTTATAAAATCAAAAACTATTTTACAAATTAAAAAAAAATCATTGTTATACAAAACGGTTTGTATAAAAATTTGATACAGGATAAAATGCATAGTTATAATTTTAATGTTCTTTCACTTAACTATTACTTTTACAGTAAAAAGTTATAATATCGTAACAGAAACGTCCGAAGTTATTACAAGAAACTTTAATTAACTTCAAGAAAACCGCATGAATCTAAGACAATTATTATGATCCAAAGTTTCTGACCAGCTGTTTTTTGTGACTCTCTCAACTCAGTTAGATGAGGTTTGTAATCACATTGTGATAATTAAATTTCAACACTAACTTCTTAATTAAATAAAATTGCATAAAAACTTTAAATCGGAATAAAACATACTATTATATTATTATACTCAGCCTATAGTGCCCACTGCTGGGCAAAGGCCTCCCCTCTTTTCTTCCACAGCTCACGATCTTACGACACGATTGACCACTCTTTGTAAAACGCATCCAGTTCATCGCGCCACCTTTTTTTGGGTCGGATTCTATTACGCCGATCAGTGGGTAGCCACTCCGAAACTAGATAAGCCCATCGGTCTGGGTGCATACGGGAGACATGCCCCGCCCAGCTCCACTTCAGACTCGCAGCCTTTCTACCTACGTCAATGATTTTTGTTCGGGAACGCAGCATTGTATTACGGACGCGGTCAATCCTCTTAATGCCTAAAATGCTGCGTTCTATAGATCGTTAGCTCGTCGTAAAACATATTATATTTAATCGAAATTCTTTCAATAATTTCAGCACGATTAAATGAAAATTCCAAAGTTAGTATCTCTTATATGTGAATTCACTACGAAAGTAGCAGCACTGAAAGCGAAAAAAATGTGTGATTTGTATGTTATTTCCCTTTTTTTCCATACAAACCTCAAAAAAAATTTTCGCTTTCAGCGCTGCTGCTTTTATAATATTTCTCGCGCGATGAACGAACTTTGGTGCAACGGAGTTGCGGTTATCAATAGTTCTCGGGTTATGAATTAAATTATTTTTTTAAAGCTATAGATTTTACAACATTAAAGCTACGTACAAAACATAGTTTATACTATGTTTTGTACGTAGCTTTAATCATGAATTTAATTATATACTAAAGTTACATACTTGTGTATGTAAGCTTAGTATATGTAATATAGATATAACTCCCACACCGGTTTCGGTTACTGTGGCCGGTTTCATTGATACTAGGCCTGGTACGAAGAAGTAATTTTATAGTGTCCAAGTGTGGGCACAGTATACAAGAGCACTCTTTCTTCCTTTACTTTCATAACCCAGTGGGACGGATGACCCACACGACTGACGGGAGATCAGGCGCAGGACCGACTTTTTACATGCCCATCCTACACATGGATCATCTTACTTGTGAGACAATTGGGTGATCAGCCTGCTTTGTCCTAACCAAACTTGGAAATAACATGTTTCCAACGCGGGTATCGAACCCTCGACCCCCGAGTCAATAGCAGAGCTCTGTACCACTAGACCACGGAGGCGTCATGTAATATGCTAAGTTCCTGGCTACATTTAATACAATAATGTTAAATTTTTTTCCAATCTCATAAAGAATATTTATTCATATTGTATTATTTATTTTATTCACAAAATATAAATTAGAATTAAGCCATTTGCGATACTTATCACAGTTAAATTGTATAAAGAACGTTTGTCATGGCACCTCTACCGTCATAAATAATGTTCCTTTTGTCTGTGGGTCGGTATGACCCCACGGGGGGTTAAAAAGACCCCTGACGGGTCGCAAGGATCCCACACCACGGTTTTTAGACCCCGGTTCTCGAACAATACTCGTACAGGTTCATTTGCAGTTCAAAAGATAAAACAATTAACCCCCTAATTCATAAAAATAATATTTAAACAGTGTTTAACTAATCAAGATTCGCAGTCCCTTTCTAGAATATTAAAAACGTCACATGATAGAGAAAGCGAATCTTAAATATTTTTATGAATAAGGGGGTAAATGTGTAAGATATTACACTAGCGTTGAGCTCCGGTCTTGTCTATTTTTTTGGTAAAATATATTGTAACCAGGAAAGTGAGAGTGCTATTTTTGTAGTAACTCAAGCGTTGTGGAGACCTAGTACGTTTTGTAGATTAGTCAAAAGTTGAAACAACATTCAGAGTTTTTTTTATTATTTTAGCGGTGGGATAAGACGCAGTTTTAAAGTTATAAAAAAATAAATTATTTGAAAAAGTTGTTAACATTCAACATTAGAGGATTTTAGACAGCAAGGCCTAGAAGATTTAGTTGAATGTAACATAAAGTATCTGAAAAAATAATGCCATATATTTTCATAACCAACCTTTGGTTATGAAAATATATGGCAATATTTTTTATGTTATTAGAAGTTTACCTTACATTGAAATCATTAGTGCTCTAGATGGAAGAGTTCTTTGGCGTGTACGGTATTTCGGTACTTAAAAATAACTTTTTTAAGAACCCAACTAACTAAGAAATCTAATTTTACTACCATGATAACCAAAGACGTGTAGAACGCCTACACTAGCTTAATCTAACGCGCTATTATGTAGATTGAATGTAGGCACACATTAAGTACTGTCCTATTCGTTGTGCGTAAAGTACCCATAACGCTTACGGTAGCAAAGGAGGGGAAAGAGGGGGAAATTGCCACATTTCCAAATGACAAGCGTCCATTTCATATCTCAATTTGATTATTATTTTTTTTAAGTTTTTGAAAATTTGAAAAAAATTATATCTCAAATCACTTAACTCGGAGATCGTAGGCTCGATTTCCGCGTTGGAAACATCAAGGCTGATCACTAGTTTGACTGACAAGGAAGATGGTCAATGATGTCGAAAGCTGCGCATAATATTTTGCCAGTTGTGTTGGCCTCGCATCTTATTAGGTTACGAGAGTAATAAAAAAAGATACTGTACCGCACACACACTTATATCTGGCTTACACCTATTAAGTCATTTAACTTGCCACTTGCCACTAAATTTTGTGTTTACATGAAGTTAATAACTTAAAATTTAGTTACCTACTTATCTACGTACTACGTTTAAACCAGACATAGGTATGTAAAGAATCTAGTGTAATAAGCCTGGTTTCATTAAAAACGACTACCCTAACCGAAACCGGTGCGAGAGTTATTATATTATTATGATAATGAAAATACAGATTAACACACCAAATTAAATGGGCTTCAATTTAGCCGGCGGTACAAAGATCCCGGAAATAAATTTTTGTTTATCTCTCATATACAGACACCGGCCTTTTCATTATACATGTTTATGTTTTATGTATACCAGACCCTATCTGTCTCATTAAATTATTATGTGACGAAAGAGAAAGAAAGACCCTTGGGTTTTCAGCCAACAATTTGTTTTAAACAGGCTCGGAATCGTTTTGTCCGTATGAATACTTGATCCTTATATCGACGCTCCTGATTCGATTCTACAAATACAATGGTAATTGTGTTAGGAGAATCAGAAATATGTTAATTGCGTTTTAAGAGAGAGGATTTCTTCTCATAATTTTAATTGACATAATTTTATATAAAATTACATTAATTATACACTGATTTATGATCAAGATAATATATGACAAAAATGATTGGTTATTTATTAGAAACTCATTTTACAAATACTAGTAAGTACTCGTGTTTATTTTGTCTATGTGAGTACTTAGAATCAAAATTATGATTTAAAGCAGCAGGGTTAAAATTCACATTCATTCATTCATTCAGGGTTTTTTTTAATTGAGAGGCAAAGGGTCAAGATAATAAGCATTCGCGGTCGCCCAACAATTGCAATATAGCAAAAATCGCGAGTACGTTCATACTTAATTACGTTTTGACAAAAAGAGATGGCTAGAAAACTTAAATCGCTAATATCTTACTCTCTCTCAACTGAATTCAGAAAATTTGCAGAGAATTTACTCAACTAAATTCAGAGATTTTTTGTCATTCTGTATATTTTTTAGCCTACATTCATAATAATTTGCATTCAATAAATTTTATTTAATACATATTCCCTTTTCATCTTTTTTTATTATGATATTATGAGGCAAGCGAGTAGGTTACCCGATGGAAAGCAACTGGCGTCGCCCTTGACAGAGCACTTGTAACACCCGACGAGTCGCAAGTGCGTTGTGCGATCAGGGAAGTTGAGCCACCGGTAAACTCATTCACTGGACGTTACACAGCACAAGTGGTACAGCCGTGGTATCACTCCATTCCGGTCCATTTGCTTGCTCTCCTACGGCAAAAAATATCTTAAACATCTTTTATTCTTATAAAGTCGGGTAAAACGGCTACTATAAACGGGCGTAGTTATGGCTAGGTAAGTTGTTGACTCGTAGCGAGTCTCGCAGTCCGCTACGCCTGCAGTTGCTCGTAGCACGCTCAGGTGGCTTTAAGCTTTATTAAAACAGCCTGTAATGTAAAAGTTTTTTTTTCATAACTTTATGTCTAATGCATTTTTTTAAATATCATAAAACACCAACACTCCTGACGTGTAAAAAGTCGTTGTTTTAACAGACATAATTATTTTATATTGGCATAGCACATGGTGCATGGTAAGCATAGCACAAAACTATATTCCTTAATAATATTAAACATAAATTTATTATTTCATTCGATCAGTTGCGCAAATCTTTAAATTAATGATGAATAATTTTACCTTTTTTAGGGTTCCATACCTAAAGGGTAAAATTGGGACCCTATTACTAAGACTTCGGTGCCGGTCCGACTCCCCATCTGTCTGTCCGTTTTCAGGCTGTATTTCAAGAATGGTAATGGTAAACGGTAATGACTAGATAGTTTAAATTTTCACAGAGTTTATATTTTTGTAGACGCTATAAAAGTCAAAAAATAAATCAAATATTTAAGGGTTGCTCCAGTAAAACAAATATGTTTTTTGCTATTTCCTTCCTTGTTGGCAGATTGATAAATTCGACACGCTAGTTATTGACAGTTTGGCCGAGCGGTCCAAGGCGCTGACTGAAGAGGTTACGTTTATTTTTTTCAATTTTAAAATTTTTTAATTTCAAAAATACGTTTTCCCAGTTTTGCTTTTTTCTACGTACGGAACCCGTCGTGCGCGAGTCCCACTAGTATTGGCCGGTGTTTTGCTAAATACAAGGCATTTTTTTCTCAAAACAGATTATTGAAAGAAAACAATTTGAAATTCACATAGCATCGTTATGACATTCTTACAATGAGTTTTGCCGCTGACATTTTCGGTAGGATGCGAATTCGCAGTTTTGTATGGAAGCCCTAAAGTATACATCGAAATCGGACCCTAACCACAAGATCGTTTACTAACTACGCCCAACGTATATAATTACGTAATTATGGCCAGTAATAGCGGAAACAGGTCACTGGGTGCAGTATGCGGGCGCCAAACAGGCATTGTTTGTCGTTACGCATTACGCAATGCACGTCAACATCAAAGGATTGCTGGACTACATCTAGATGTTAGCTATACTAAACTGGCTTTTACTCGTACTTCGCTCTGGAAAATTCCATAAAAATACGAATACTTTAGGAACACGATGTTATGCGAAGTAAATCTTTGTTACTACCCATTCGTTAAACTATTGTTGAGTCAAAAAGTGAACGAGTTTTTACGTTAAGGCATGAAGAAAATACAAACGAACTAACACAATTTCCCATTTGTATAGATTCTGTATGACACCCAAAACTCCGTTGCAACTAAAAAGTTTTTCACGTAAGACTCATTTAGAAGTAAAGTTTATTGCTTTAAAAATTTTTATTATAATTAATGGCCTACTATTATACCACTTCTATACAAATGTCTCAATTCTGTGATGTGCTTATACATTTTTTGTCAAATCTAGTTTTTTACGCCACGTTTTTTGGGCTGGCCTTTATTTCGGCGACTCCGAAATGAGTCGACAAGTGAATTTCTGTGAAAAAAGTGAAAAAAACATTTTGTAGTGAAAAAATGTCTTCGGTGAATTTTGTTAGCCGTTGCCATTGTGCCTTTATGACATTAATAAACAATATTGATTTAAAAGAGCATGACATTCTTACTTATATTATAAATGGGAAAGTGTTTTTGTTTGTTTATTATATGCCTAAACGAAATAACCAAATGATTTCATTTTTGGCATTCACTCAGCTTAAAGAATAAACAGTCACATACACATTACATTAAAAAATCGTAATTTTACCAACAGTATTTTCTAATTCTACACGAGCGAAGCTGTGAGCAAAAGCTAGTGTTAAAATAAATATTCTATTGTAACTTATATCAATGTTAGAAAATAACAAAGAATTAATCCAAAACGGCTATCAATCTGTCTATTACCTCTAAAGAGGCATACGATCTGCAACTTAGACAAAGCAGGAAAACAGCTCCGGATTTCCAATCTCTTTTACTGTGCAGTTCCCGCGGGATCAATCCTGACCAATATAGAATGGAGAGCAAATAAAACGAATACGGTTTATAGTCCAATAAAAATACGGTCACCCGACATTCGGGAATTTAATTTTATTTAACATTTAATTCGCAAATAATCCCCTGATCCATGAATATTGACTTTATCTAGCTGCCCCGACAAGTGCAAATCTGATATGGCCGATTGTAAACGCAATGAAAAGCACATAACAGTTTCGTTTATTGTTTTTGACGCACGAAGTTCAAAAGGATTGCTGTGCGTTTTTAAACTTAATGCGTTTTCGATATTAGAAGTACAAAATTTTTGTTTAGCACATGAGAACTTTTCGCAACAAAGAGCTACGTCCTTTTCGAGGTTCATGTGTGTTTTATTTTTCTTTTTGCTTACCCTTCCCGAAGTCTTTTTTTATCGACGAAATTTTCTCTTTATTTTATTATTCTAGATAGTTTCTAAAATAAATAAAAATCCTTTTATTTCACAACCCATAACACTCTAATAGGTAGTATTTATTTAAATATTTGCCACCCTCTGGCGCACTAGACACATGTCCGGGTATCTAGTGTTTGGGTCGGCCGTTCGAGCTTAGTGCTGAGTGTTGAGGCTGCCGCGAGGTAGGAATATCAGCGATGCAATGTGATGCTTAAGAGGAGTCATCTGTTTCCTACCTGGATAATACCCGTATATTTAAATTTTTTTAATGTATATTAATGGTCACTATTAGCATGTCCCTATGTTTTCTTTTTTTATATAATTTTATTATTAAAAGAGATATAAACGTTCAAAAACCTAAAAAATGGAAAGATTTTTAGCTGCGTTCAAACATCCAGAAAACAAAGCTAAATTGTAAAAAAAGGAGAACATAGAGACACAACACAAGCTTTTCATTATTTTTTATGAAAAAAATACTTAAATCGGTAAGGTTTGGAGAAGAAATCAGGGGACAATACATCGTTGATATTGATCGTAAAAAAATATAAGTAAATTTAAACCTAAAATGATAATCACTGTAGAAACACTAAAAATAAGCACAAGTTAGATTTACCGGTTATCAGGCTTAGTAAAGTAAGTAAATCTTTTAAGGGTCAATGTATACGCTTTTACAATAAAATCCCAGAAAACGATCAAAATCTTTCTATAAATAAGTTAAAAGAAGTCGTAAAAGAAAGTCTGTGTGCTAAAGCTTACTATAAAGTTTATGATTTTATTAACGACAGCACATCCTGGGAGTAGAATGGCTGCTTGTCAGGCTGCTGTATAATATTTAAACTTACAGACTTACAATTACTTATGTATTTAAAACAATTATTGTTTTAAGACATATTATTGTTATTTCCCATCTTTTAGGTAAAAGTTGGACCCATGCGAGTCTTACGCCGGTTCTTCTCGCCGGGTTAGTTCCCGAACCGGTGGTAGGAACCGTACTCTCGACGTTCAAAAAGTGTAATTAAAGTACTTATTTTGAATAAAAAGATTTTGATTTGATTTGTTCATTACAATAAAAACATTTCATACACACTGCATAAAAATTTTAAGAGTCTAGTAGCACTTTGTAACATTGTTTACATCGAAAAAATTGTTTACATTAAACATTTATTAGAAGTTTTTAGACAGCAAGGCAATTTTTTTTTAATGTGGCATAAAATGTCTGTGAAACTTAGTTAAAAAAATAAAAGGCATTGTTGTTCTATGAATTTATAGGCTTACCTTATGTTTAAATCATCAGTGATTTATATCGAAGTGTTCTTTAGCGTACTTTTAACACCCTATCTTAATCTGACGGTTTCGAAGACATTTTTCAGACTTAAAATGTTATTTTTAAGTACCGAACTAAGAAATCTGACTTTTATACCAGGATAACCAGCGCGTTACAGTTTTTTTTATAGATATGGTTAGTTAATAATAAATAAATACATATTTAATCTCTTAAATCTGGTAGTTCACTGTTCAGCGCATCATCGAACTTAAGGTACAGCCGCCCCAGCTTAGAAAAAAAAATCCGATAAAGTGATGCCATTTCATTGACACTCCACATAAAGTGTTAAAAAAAAACAAAAATAATATCTAATGGCGCTTTACACCACGTCAGTCTAGCCCCATGGTAAGTACCTGAAGGACTTGTATAACGGGTTCCAGACAACGGAAATATATTTAATACCTCAATACTATACACATATTTAAGATTTTAATTATATGATGCACATATTTAATACACATCCATGACACAGGAACATCGAAAACTTTTTGTTCCGTCGGCGGGTTTCGAATCCGCGACCCCCAGCGTGAGCTACCAATATGCTCAACCACTACGCCACCAGAGGTCGTCAATAGTATATGAGTTTTATTAAATAAAAACAACTTATCACTGTCTTACCGACCCCCTCGATCGGAAAGGTAGGTACCAAACTGGGGATGCCATAGTGTCCCCACCTTGGTGGTAACACCACTACCATTCCGATACAGGCTCCGCCTTACGAGTTGATCAATATTATTTGTTGTAATCTCATTTGTAGACGTAAGAAACGGATAACTATCATTTTACAAACTTTGAGTGAATACTATTTTTTTCCTATAAAATTGCAACAAATCTTGTAAATTATTTATTTCAATATCTAGCTTGTGTATCTAAGTATTCATTAAATCCATATTATTTTTATTTAAAATCATTTTTCGAGTCCTAAAGCATCGATTTACGCAAAAATCCGGATCCAGATTTTTAAACGTTAGTTACACCCTTCTTCCACTTGTATTCAATTCACAAAGTACATAAATAGCTTTAATCACTAATAATATTGCAAGATTTGTTTTTTACACAATTACACATAAAAAAGGGGTATTTTTAATATAATACTACAAACATCACAATTGTAAGGTTTTTCACCAGTATGAATTATTTTGTGCTTTTTCAAAAATACTAATCTGAGTAAATGGCATATTGCAAACATTACAACTGTGCACTTTTAGGTCATTGACTATTGAGAGCCTTATTACAAACATCACAACTTTCGCCAGTGTGCATTAGTTTGTGGCTTTCGATTTACTTTTTTGTCTAAATGCCATTGTAAGGATTTACGTCTGTAGGTGTCAGTTTTTTTGGTTAGGTAGGATTATTCTTTTTTTTTCTGAAGGCAAGAAAGTTCTGGCCCTGGCGTCACTGCAACCCTTAAGGACTTTGACTATTACTATTGTGACTTATTCTTTGCATATTTTATACTACAAACATCACAACTATAAGGTTTTGCAGCATTGTTTCTACTTTCTACGTAGGCCTTTGGTCAATCTTTTACTACGAATGTCAAAACTAAGATTTTTCATTACTGTGTATTTCTTTGTGCTTTTTCAAGTTGCCAATCTGTGTAAATGTCTTACTACAAACGTCACAGCTATAAGGTTTTTCACCTGTATGTACTAGTTCGTGCTGTTTCAAGCTATACATTTTTGTAAATGCTTTACTACAAACATCACAACTGTAAGGTTTTTCACCAGTATGAATTATTTCATGCTTTTTCAAGTTACTAATCTGAGTAAATGGCATATTGCAAACATTACAACTATAAGGTTTTTCACCAGTATGTGTTAGTTTGTGACCTTTCAAGTTATGTTTCTGTGTAAATGTCTTACTACAAATATCACAACTGTGAGGCCTTTCGCCTGTATGTGTTAGTTTGTGCAATTTGAAGTTATACGCTTTTGTAAATACTTTATTACAAACATCACAACTGTAAGGTTTTTTATCAGCATGAACGATTTTGTGTTTTTTTAATTTACTAAGGTCGGTAAACGACCTACAACAAACATCACAACTATAAGGCTTTTCATCACTGTGTATTGTTTTGTGTTGTTTTAATTTACAAAGCTCCGTAAACGACCGACTACAAACATGACAACTGTAAGGTCTCTCACCGGTATGTTTTCGAACATGCACTTTCAGGGCACTATTAGTATGGAAAGTCTTATTACAAGTATCACAGCTATAAGGTTTTTCGCCAGTATGTAGTCGTTTGTGTACTTTTAAAACGCTTCTTCGCGCAAAAGCCTTACTACAAACATCACAACTGTAATGCTTTCCACCTGTATGTATTAGTTTGTGCTGTTTTAAGTTATTAAGTTTTGTGAATGCTTTACAGCATTCATCACACCTGTAAGGTTTTTCACCAGTATGAATTATTTTGTGATTTCTCAAGTTACTTATATAAGTAAACGACCTGCTACAAACATCACAACTGTAAGGTTTTGCACCTGTATGTATTATCTTGTGCCTATTTAAGTTACTAATCTGAGTAAATGTTTTATTACAAACATCACAATTGTAAGGTCTTTCGCCAGTATGTATTAATTTATGTGTTTTTAAGTAACTATTTGTATTGAATGTCTTATTACAAACGTCACAAGTGTGAGGTTTGCTATCATCTTGTGTCTGCGGTTCTGTACGGTCCTGCTTGTCCTCTAATGGATCTACATCAATCTCATCTTCACCTGGACTCTCCTTATATTTTTCAACTGTGCACTCTACTTTAACTTTCAAATCTAAAACACAGTAAATACACATTTGAACTTTAAAACATAGAGTATAGCTAAAACGAAGTTAGAGTATTTCAGGGTGTGAATGATATGTTCCATCCAGGTTGTAACAAAACTGCATGCAACTTGTTCTGCAATAAATAAATAAGGACAGACAGACAAAGAGACAGATATGAAAGTCTTAAGATCCTGTTTTAACCTTTTGGTATGGAACCCTAAAAATGAGATATGTCCAAAAAACAGGGTTGACCTTCAAACCAATATGGTAGCTAACTATTGGTCACAATTTTTGGTTCATCACAACTTTTTTTATTAGTAAGAGTGATAGCCTTTAACATTTAAAGGAAACAGACAAAATGGTCCAAAGACCAATATTAAGGGCCGCCTACTGATAAAGTTTCTGATAAACTATCCACAAGTTTTTGACAGATTCTCCATACATCAACCAAAAAAACGTTGTGGTTACACTACCCGACACTTATCAGTAAGCGGTGAACGAGGCCATAGGGCCTCGGCCTAGACATAGGGTCTAGCAACATTCTGACAACAACACAATATGTTATCATAGATAAAAAAAAAACAGAAATAACCTACTTTCTCCCTTAATCAAGGTTGGATGTAGCTTTTTTGCAGAATCATGTGGCAGCGACCAGTCATCAGTCATAAACATGGTCAGGTGTACAAGTGTTCTAATATCAGGCTGAAATAATGATTGCAATTGTTAATGAAAATAAAAAATTGGCCTGAAAAGTTTAATATTTTGCAATGATGAAAAGTTTAATAATTAGTAGAAAGTAACCAAGCTGACAAAGTGCGAGTTGGTCTAGTGTGCCAAGGGTTCCGTACCAGTACAGAGCAAGTGATTGGAAAAACGTGTTTCGGAAAGTTAAATAACTACACACAACAGATTACACTAACAGATAACGTCGTGTAAGCAATACCGGGATGTAGAAAACTAATAGCGTCAAAGACAAAAAATTGGCAAAAAACATGTTCCTTGAATATCTAATTTATTTTTCTTTTAGGATTTAATTAGTAATTGCAGCAACAGAAATATATAATCTATGAAAATTAACATTCTTTAGCTATTTACGTTCTTGACATGCTGACTGGAGACAGACATCAAAGTAAGTTATAAAATAGTTTTTATTCCTTGGGTATGAAACCCTTAAAAACGACAAACTCACCATGAATTATTGCACTATTCAAAAAGGTTATTATCAACAAATTTTACACTCTACATTATAAATACTTTTTTTTTTAAGAAATCAAAAATATTTTCATAAGGAGCTAATATGGTGCCTTCCATCCAATTGGGCATTAGCCCGTTTAGAAAAAAAGCTGTATTGCCCTGTCATAAGAAAAGACTGCATTTTGAAATATAGTTTTTTGGATTTATAACATCCAAAGGAGTTAACTAGAGATATAAGATGAATCTGAAAATATTGCCTAAAAATGTTAATTTTTATATTATATTACTAAATATAAAAAAGGCCAAACACATATACCTGACTGGCTGTATTATTTTCTTGTATTTGCTTCAACAGCTGTTGACACCGTAGTAGCTTGGCATAACAAATGTAGCACAGAGGGTGTGAGTCAGTCTGTATCTAGTTAAAGTGAGATTATATATTATATATAATTCATATATACCTATTTCACCAATATTGAAAGTAGTGGGAATATAGCATTCATATTTAAATAACTTTGTAAATTATGAGCTACTCAGGCTTGCCAATTTCAAAATATTTATTTTTGGAATTTCCCAGTTTGACACCTAGGTGTAGGTACTGGGCGGGACACAACAAACATTTCAAAAATAACAGATGACTCTGTTACTCGTTATAGCGGCAAAAATACATAAGCAAAAAAGCACAGCTTTATTTACATGGATTTTTCAAAATATTCTGTGACTGGGACAGATTTTTTAAATAAAATTATATGGCTCTGGATACATGTTAGTAGTTTTATTTTTATTATTATAGATATTATTACTATTTTACTTTCAAACTCATATACTCATTACCATGCTAAAGCCCAAACCCTTAGCTCTTATAGTTTTTCCGTAAAGTGTAATAAAATTGTACAATTCTGAATACATGTAGATACTCAATTCTTTAGTTTATGTTTACAATTGCACTATCAATAATATCATTACCATTTTATTTTTAAACACATCTAGACATATACTAAAATTGCTATACTTATGCCCAAACCTATAGCTTTTATAGTTTTTCTGTAAAATGTACCACAAACATGTACGGTGAGTGGGATATAGGGGGCTTGCTTCGCTCGCCCAATAATCTGTGAAAATCAACTCTCTAGCTATTACCGATCTCGAGAGACAGACAGACATTGAAGTCTTAGGGTCCCGTTTTAACCCTTTTGGTATAGAATCTTATAAACAAAAATACTATCTGATTGGTTTCCGGGACAAAAAGCGTCTTGCAAGGCGTTACTGCGGGACGGTCTTAATTTGAACCAGAAGCCAACCAGAAGCAAGCCTCTTTGTCCTGTAACTTTATCAAACGAAAGTATCCGCTCTCTTCTAATGTACGAATCGTATTGAGCCTTTCTACATCCAGTAAAGCAGGATAAATATATACCTAATAAATAATATTTTATGGTGTTAGCGAACTAGCTCAACTAACCTCACTCTCTGACAATTTCTCAAATACATCTTGCAAATTAGTACATTTGATATCCAATACTCTTGCCACATTAAAACACAACAAGCAGTTTCCTCTACCCATTTTTGAGGTCGTAATTTGCAACTTTTATTTCCGAGCTACATCGCCGCTGTACTACTATGCAGTACAGTACAGACCATAAATAAATGGTACAGACCAGGGGGATAATTAATTTGTATTTAAGGAAAATAATAAAAATATTTTTTGTTTTTTTTTGTATTCAAATATTATGATTTAAAAGCATTTTACCATTCATATCTGCTTAACTATTTTTAAGCAGTTCGTTCATTTCCAAATTTTCTTACGGCAACCCTGGTCACCGATCAAAACAAAACGGCGTTCGTATTGTTTTTGCGCTTTACGAACAAAGTGCTGTTTTGTGTTATTGATGTATTTGGTGATCAAAACGTTGAGTTGAGCTTTTGTTCCTCCGTTAAATTTTCTCTGCATCAATTGCGAAACTGTGTGTGTGAGATATTGACTCGGTGTTGTTGTATAGTGAGATATAGACTTGGTGTTTCATTGTGAAAATGTCGGACAAAGAAAACAGGAGGAAATGTTTTAAATGCTGCTCTTCGCCTGCTGAAGACGGCATTAAGTTGTTTCGTTTTCCTAATCCTGGAGTAAGAAACCTGTTTCGGTACGTAAATATGTGTGTACTTGTATATAAACATAACCCTCACGTTAAGATTGTTTACTCTTACATAAATGAATTTATAGCTGTCATTAATTCTAAAGCATAATATAAGTCAAGAAGTAGAAAAAAAAGTTTTTCCTGAGCTTAAAATCAAAACGGTTCCCAGTTTCATGTTATAGTTAGGCTATAATTATTTAATCAAATTGAAAGCCTCTTCTCTTTGGTAGATATTAAGCAATTTATGTATTCATTATTTTCAGTTGTGAGTCATGGGCCAAATATGTATTTCCTGATGCGGAAAATACATTGGAAGTCCAGAAAAAACTCTACTCTGAGCATAGGATGCTTTGTGAGAGACATTTTAAACATACAGACTTCATCGATGGTGACAAAAAACTATTATCAAGGATGGCTATTCCATGTGATGTATGAAGTTAAATTGTGCCACTTTATACAAAGTTTAAGACCAGTAAGGATCTTTGGTATGTGGTGAGTAATGACTTTTGAAACTAATGCCATCTTGTATAGTTGATACAAATAATATATTTTATTTTGTATCTACATAATAAGTAATATATAGTGCAGAATATCAGTGCAGTAGGCTTGCTTACTGCGTTTAGCTGAGCTGGGGCCAATTTTAACATCACAAAATGTATACATGTTTATAGCGTTGTATTATTTTTTGTTTAATCACATTGTTTTATATTGTTTAAATTGTGTGGTGATAAAATAAATTCTATTCTAATCTATATTGTATTTTTAAATTTTAGTCTTCCTATTCAACCTACAAATGTTTGCCTTCTGTTTGTCTACTTTCCCATTCCTAAATGTCTTTAATCTTTATCATGATCAGCTGCTGTCATAGCCTACAGATACTATATTGACAATAAGAGTTCTTTAAAAATTGTAAATTTGTTCTTCTATTCTTCTGGGTGAGTCTAAAGACAACTTTTGCATGTCTCTCGGGATGCCTGATGTCATATCAAAGAGTTTTTATGATTGCATCACTGTTGATCTTGGCACTACAGTAGTGGTAATGTGTGACTCATAAAAACCAAATTAAAAATGTAGAGTATTTTGGACCGAAGGCAGTTCTTCGGTTTTAGCCAATATGAATGTGCAAACAGCAAAACAAGACACAAAGCAAGCTATGCCCTTGTTTTTATGATAGCAGGTATAAGAAAAAAATTAAAGCAGCCTATAGCCCACTTTTTTTTAAGTGGTTAAGCTACAGCAGATAGATTGGCTGTCTTAATTAAAGGGGTAACTGCACTTTATTTATTAATTACTCCTACATCATATTCATGTGTATAAATTAATGATTATATAGATAAGTAATAAGTGATGACACTTAGTGTTGATAATTATTATTAATCTTTAAAATAAATAAGTTTCACATCTTTTTTCCACTTGTTACAATATTGTGTTTTGTAATACATAGCATTAACATTATTCCAGGTACTACATTAGTGTCATGGAGCTGGAGTTAATATTTCAGCCACTGTATGTGATATGGACGGTGTTAACAGGAGAGGACTTTCCATTTTGGGGGCAACTATGGAGCATCCATATATAACACTAGAAAACCAGGAAATTGTTGTCTTGTACAACACACTACATTTGCTTAAATGTTTTCGCAATATGTTTTTAAAATATGATATCAAATGCAGCGCAGATATAAACTCCATACTATAGACAGGGAAAGGTAAGTCATGATTTTATTTATATTTATTACACATTAATATTACAATATGAATGCATAAAATATGAAGTAGAATGCTAGATATACATAACTAGCAGGTGCATTGATTGGACACTGTCCATAGACATAGATGATTATGTCTGATGTTTTTATTGTCAAAATCTTAATTCTGTATAATCGTTTTTTAGTGATGAATGCTTACATTTTGTAATAATAATATTTTATTTAAATTTCTCTCTCTAACAATCTTCTTCTTATAATAACAGATAAAACAAAAAAAAGAACAAATAAGCTTAATTGTTATCACGATTATCCTTATCAGTTTACAACATTTAACAATTCATTTTTATATTAATGTTTATTAATAATGCATTTTATAAAATAAAATAACAATATTGATAGATGTTAAGACATTGGCTTATATTAATTTGTTATTTACAGGTATTGCTAAATGGGTGCACATAAAGCAATTTTATGAAGTGGACAGTAAAAACCCAAATTTTGTTTTTGCGCCTGCTCTTAAAAAAGACAATTTGGATCCCAATACGAAGCAAAAAATGAG
Organism: Cyclargus thomasi; assembly: GCA_026546445.1. Lineage (NCBI taxonomy): Eukaryota > Metazoa > Arthropoda > Insecta > Lepidoptera > Lycaenidae > Cyclargus > Cyclargus thomasi. Next base: position 4,039 of record JAOTAV010001363.1, on the reverse strand, counting down.
AGTAAATTGAGCTGCCCAAGTTACAAGCCATTCTGTTCTGTTGCAGCTGGATTGTATTCTAAGATATTGGATGGTATGTTAAATAACTTATATCAATAACTTATCTTATCTTAATATTAAATTTTTTATGTGTGTTTTAGGGGATTCGAGAATGGTTTAGATTCATAAACCAAGACATTGGTCTACCAACAACATCTGTCGTTACTATAATTCTTATGTGCGTGCGTTTGTACTAAACTAACTAAACTCTTCCCAAACAACTGGTTCCACTTTGATTAAATTGTTTGTGTGTCTTCAAGGGGAACTTGAGAATGGTTTAGATTCACGAATCAGCCCGGCAAGACAACACCTGTCGGGTCGACTGATACTACATATATAATACATAATGTGTCATAAAAATATCAATATCGCAATGACTACTGTTTTAGAAATATTTTAAATGAGTATAAGTTCTATTTGCATTCCAATCCATTTTCATTTACAGGAAGCCTTACTGCAGCAGCCACCACAACAGCCAATGTTGTTGGAAACATCCATAAATTATTTTGATTGCCTAAACAGTGATTCATCCGATTTGCGAAGAGGAAAGCCTCATGCCATAAATCTTACTGCAACAAGCCCACATAATTTCTTTTCAAAATATAAAAAATATAGAAAAATTCGACTTTAATTTATAAGCAGTCCACGCATCACTAGAGGGCTAGATATGGACATTAAATCGTGTAGAAAGACTGTAGAAAACTTTAAAAATAAAGCATAATGTAAAGAGCCTAGCTACAAGAAGACTCCAACAAGATCCACTTGAAAATCTTTTTTGGTGTATTTGTGGAAACTGTGAATTCAACACAAACCCGACTTGCGAACAGTTTATAAGCTGGGCTCAAAGCTGCCGTTATAAGCAATTTGTCCCATATGGAGATTGCTGGAAACTGCGAAAAAGACAACAATTTCATAATAAATAATTTTAATAGCTATCTGTCAGTTGCGCAGACTAAGCATCAAGAAAAGCTGACGCAGTTATTATTGCTTCATCAACTTCAACATCAGCTCTGTATTTTGAAGTTGATGAAGCAATAAACACCAACAGTCCTGAAATACAGGCATGTGCATATGTCGCCGGGTTCGTACTAAAAATATTACCAATAAAAGATTGCGAAATTTCTAAAAACATATTTCTCAGCAAAAACATAGAATTAACACATATTTTTGTGACAAAACGTGCATATGGAACAGATTCTCGAGTCTTAAATTACGCACACAAAGATTTGATTTGCTGTGTAGAACTATGTGCATTAGTTATTAATAATTTTTAGTAGATATTGCCTTTGTAAAATTGATAAAGGTAAGAATTTTAGATACCATTAAGAGTATAGTAAATTTTGATTTTATTCAATCATGCAATTTACACAAGAATCTCGAAATAATTATTCATTGTGTGTGTTCTTATATCTATAAAGAGATTCTGCATTTTAAAAAACCGTTTACAGAAGAAGCTTTGGCAGCTTCATTAAAACCTAAAATGAAAATTATTTTACATGAATAATAATATAAAATTTATACAGTAAGTCAATAAATGTTGTATCAATCTTTCTATCTGATATATAATATACAGAGTATGAGTGTTTCGCAGACTTAAGTAGGAAATTCCATAATAAAGCTAGGTATACTGTTTCCTGTGCTGTTGGTGTGATTCAATGACGGTTCCTTTAAACGAGTTTAGAAGTATCATGTCATAAATATTGATTTTAAAACGTGATTACAGTAAGTCTCCCGTTTTAAATTTTAAAATATATAATTTTTTGTGTAGAAAAGATTTAATACACTTTTTCTAGTTGCTTCTATATTTTTTTATACAGGCATTCTATATACAGAACACCTTTACGTTATTTCTTCAAATTTACATAATATAATAATATTTTTATTACTAACATCTATATGAGTGTAACAATAGAAAGTAATAAAATTTAAGGGTGTATATTTTCCTTGCATGAAGTTTGCCACGCTTAGAGGACCCTTCGTTGGCAATAGTGAATGCCCATTACACATATAGCAGATGATTACTGTAGGTCTGTGAAACACTCGCTTTTTAACGTTGTGTAAAAAATATGGTTAAATAAAACGTTATAAAAACGGATGCACATAAGAAGCAAGACTCTGCAAATATAAATTTAAATTGTCATTGTAAAATATATTTTAATACGTTATTTAACATCAGAATCTGTTCCTTCGAGTAATTTTCATATATGCAAAATGTAATGTTATAAAGTTTCAATAAATTCTAAGTATTATTTATTTGTTTTTATTGTATGTAAATTTTTATATGTAAGATAAACTAAATAGGTAAATAACGGTCCTAAAAATATGTTTACCTATTTAATTTTTCTTACATTTAAAAAGACCCTTATAATTATAAAATTCGAATTTACTGCACTATTAATTCGAAACCCACGCATGATTTTTTGTTTAGTACGGTGGGCAGATAATAGATGGCAATAGTAAAACTGATTGTAGTTGGCGTTCTTCTCCGCTAGGAGTAATAGTTTTCTATGGCTACTAAGGTATATACTTTATTCTGTGCTACTAAAACAGCCTTTTTACCCAAAGATATTTTACAATGTTGTAAAATATCATTGTTTTTACTATATCATACAGTGTATATGATATATTTTGTTCTGTAACCATAAGGGGTATATACACTAAGATAAGTATATATACTGTCTGTAACTATCATATATACTTTATTCTGTGAGAAGAATGCCATCTTCATAGTAAAAATGTTGCAAAGAAACTAGCGCCATCTGTTAGGCGGCCCCCTCAAACTTTACAGCCCTGCGAAATTTAAACATATGCCAATTTATAGCTATTATAGTTTTTCGACTACTATTTCATATCGGGGTATTGTATTACATTAGTAAGAAACTTAAGGCATAATATCAACTTAAAAATAACTTAAATTATGTTTCTTACTAATAAAAATTAAGAAAACAATAACAACAACATATAAAATCAAAGTGGTTTATTTTCAATCTTTATCAAAACACATTTTCATTAATTTATAATAATGTAATACAATGTGGCCTATAAAAATGCTTATCAAAGCTAAGGTGTTCTTGTTCCTAGAGGTGGACACCCTAACCTAGATTATCTGCAAGTAATTTAAAATATTAATCAAGCTTTTGATTTGCTCAAGTTAACAAATCAAAAGTTTTCAATGCCTAGTAAAGCTATTAATGCATTTAGATCTTTTTGTGTAGGTCAATGTTTCTCAAGTAAGACAATAAAAAATGTTTCTGAAGAAGATGGCAATCAGAGCCTTATTACAATTCACCAGCGCATTGGCCTGTTCTCTGACAAAATGAATACTATAAATAATAAAAACTAAGGAAATGTAACTCTCATCATCTCATCTTGTAAGCCCAATACTGCAGAAGGCCACCTTAATATAGGTATATTACATCTGTTTTTGACAGAATTACTCTTCCAAAGTTTTTATTAATTGGAATGTTGTGGCGTTACAAGGATTGAATTAAAAAAATAAAACTTTAAAATATTTCTACCTTGGTAACCACGTCTATTCTCAGCGGGGGCTAACCCCCGCTGAGAATAGACGTAAGTACGGAAGTTCACCACCCCTGGATACCATGCAGTATGCATCGCCGACAGCACAGAATAATAAAGTAGCCGACAGCGCCCGAAAAAATCTTTCGATTCTTTCGGCCCAAACAAAACATATATTTTTTTTATCTCCCTGGCCCGGCTTACATTTTGCTTAGTGCCGATTTACACTTCATTTAGTTAAGTTGCGAGTTAACTTGCGCGATTTAGTTATTTTTGACGTTTGAACGGCAAAATCGAGTTAAGTTGTAAGTTGTCAATAAAGTTGAATTAAATAGAACGCGATCATATTTTTCGGCGAGTAAAGTGCGAAGTGTCACCTCTCTCGCGTATCCCGCATCCCGCCGACTTAACTCACCAGAGTGTAGACGTTTGAGTTTAGTACAGTTCATATTATAATATTTAATTTATCAAAAATTTTAAT
>JAOTAV010001342.1:0-34143 GCA_026546445.1 Cyclargus thomasi | reverse complement strand
TAGTTCATTCCAGAGCTTTACTTTGCGAGGCACAACTGATATATAATATGTGCTGTTAATTAAGTAGGATTGAAGACGGGGGTGAACGTGGTGAGTGCTGAACTCATTCTCGCGAGGGCATAAATAATCCGGCATCTGTTTAAAAACGGCAGAACAACGGATTGGTTCAGCGCCAACTTACTTTGCGAAGAGGCTAAATTTTTAAGTTAATTTTTTTTTGAAAGCTTCTTTAAATTTATCTAGCTTTTTTTCCGAATATTACTAACGAGCAAATGTACATCTCATGAAATTGCAGTCGTTAGTGCATATACTAAAATTGGCTACATAATATATTATATTAGTAGACAATATATTAGTGGGAGTACATAAAATAAAAAAGGAAATTAGGAAAGAAGATAATCAAAGGACAAAATCTACAATGCTATTACTTCATAAAAAAAGACCAAAATGAATAAGAACTAACTATCCGATCAGTCTGTAACTAAGTATCAAGTGCTTTCAAATCCAAAACATGATTTTATTTCATTGGGTGTAATCCGTATGAGGCTTCGTCTGGTGTCTGGTGCGTGCGGTGGCCGGTGTGGCCCCACCACCATGTGGGGATGGGGGGACGGGGGATGTAATGCACTTACCCGGTAATCCGCGGTAATAGCCTCTTAACTTGTGTTACCCGGTTTTACCCATGATGCGTCAACTTGTAAGCTGCAATAGCAATTATTGTTTTTAACTGACTTCCGAAAACGAGGAGGTTATATATTCGGTTGTGGATATAGATATATATTTATTAATACAAAAGGTCGCCCTGTGATTGAGATTCGACAGTAAATATTTAAATCAATCCATCCATCACAGACTTTAATTTGGCATAAAGGTCTCCGTTACTATTAAATTTTATTAAAAAACACAGACGTCAACCATTAACAATAGAATATTTCGTGAATGATTATCGTGACATGTCAAAATATTATTGTAGTGTGCGTGTTATAGTGTGCGTAGCGTTTTATTTATTAAAAAAATATGTGAGATATAAGCAGATTATAAACTAATATTGGTTTTCCACGCTCGTCCTCCATATCAACTATAACGGGGAGAAATTTCATGTTTTTACGTCTACGCGTCTTTCCCAAAAAGGGGTACAAGGTTTTCCGCTCGCGTATTAATATATAGATCTATGTGAGCACTTTTAATCGTGTGTGGGAACCTGTTTTGTCTGCAGTCAGATGAAAACTAGAACCCTTCTAAATTAGGTGATAGAGATAATTACCACATAGACTGATGTTAGCGTCACTATCCAAAACCCTGATGATGATGAGAAGCGTCGTGCCAGAACTCGTAACATAACTCGGTACATGAAAGTGGAGCGCAAACAAAACGGACACATTTGGCTCATCCGAATGGAAAAATCGGTCGGTTTATAACTTTTATTTCATTGTTCGGTTCATTTTAAGCGGCGCGTTTTGCTGTTTTTTGAGAGAGGGAATTTGAAAAATGGAGAGCCGCGAGCTCCCACACACACCACTTGTAACCCGATTCTGTTTGGTGATACAGCTTCGCTTCTTTTTAGATCCAATCTGTGTTACTTCACATACGGTACAGGAACTTAGAACTGACATTTGGAACTTTATTTTCACATTTTATGAGAAAGCCTTGTCTATTAGCTACTATGATAGGCCATTCATCCATTACGATAAATCAACAGGGGACAACGCGTTTATCAAACCATTACACTAATCACTCTAATATTGGAAATGTATGAAATTTGTTTATTTAGATATTTTTCCATTAATCCCGCCAAAACCGCATAAGCGAAGTTGAGAAAAATTGGTGTGAGCTGACTAAGTTAGGACACTTTAAATTCCTTTTTAATGTTTCCGTGGATTAAAACAAGATGGTCCTAAATCCACACGGGCAAGTCGCGTAGTGTTCTGTGCCACATAAGATAGTTGAATCAAGGCGCTGGTAGCTCGCCAACTTTGAACACTCGTAAAGTTTGGACGGTCCCGTTTTTAATCCCGAGTAAAAAATGTACGGAGTACGAGAATGTCGTATAATTCAGGTTGGGCTGCGGAACTCTGCTCTAAGATATCTTAAGGAATTAGATGCAAACAGCTGTTGCCAACATGTAGATTTTTGACATAGCAAGGGCACCGTTTATTAATTTTCACTGTTGAGCGTTTCTTAAACATTAAGCCACTGCTAACTTGTGGTCCTTGGAAGTATCTTTAGTTGTCCGCGGATCATGCCACAGAGTTAATACAACATTTATTTATTAAACATTACCTCCAGATCAATAGACTGGGTGATCCCCAGCGTAATCAAAATTTTGTGAAATGGTTCGACAGGACCAAAAGGTTAAGAACCAGTACCAGAACCTCCTGTAGATACTAATAATTCTCTACCACACCTATCACTAATAATATATTGTTGAAGCCTTATTGCAAAACAAAAACAGACATTCAGGAACATTACGTAATAATTATAACACTAGTAACAATGATTTAATGAGTCATTATATGTCCATGTTCCTGTCTCATTTGCTCATTGTAACTAAAATTAGCTTGTACTCCGATATAAGTGTCAAATAAGTTCAAAACGCGAAACATTGTTCCTTTCACCTTTGAGGTAGTATTAAATTGTTACCTCTGAAGCCTGCTCCTAGGACCAGTATCATGATTCTACCATTTAGAATTAATTCAACGTTAGTCTAGCTTCATTTCTGGCTAGATCCGATTCGTTTAATTTTCTCGCCGCGCTACTGCGCCGGGCTAGTTCCCAAATAGCCAACGTTTTAAAAGGAGTTATTTTACCAATTCTTAATTTTAAATGTCCTACTCCGTACTACGACAATATAATAAGTAGTATTATAGTAGTTCGATGGCTGTTCCGTGGCTGTTACACCACCAGCCCGGGGCGGAGCATTAGGCTGTCGGCCGCGGGTCACGTGGTCACGATCTAACCTGTGTTCAATTTGATTGATGGTCTGCGTTATTGATTTCACCTGTGCTATCTTGATTATGTTCGATAGCTTACAAATTGATTATGATTTGATCATAACGATTAGTAAATTATGTATCAAATCTTAATTTCCTTTTTAAAAAATCAAGTACCTGATAGGTATTTAATGCACTTCAATAAATTAACTTGATGTAAATTTCAAACAGGTTTTTGAAGAGATAAAAAAATTATGCTTGGTATTTATGTAAAGAAAAAAAAATTGTTGCAACCTCTTCAAGTTTTAACTGCTAAACATATAAGTATGCTTTTCTATACTTGTCGGTGCGGTACAAAGTTATTCTGATACAGTATGTGCACTCCCGCCGTGTGTTTGACATAGATACTGACAGGCGCACGGCACATATGCTAGGGCTGTCTCTTGGTAGTACTTTAATTACGGAAAATGGATACCTAAGTGGACATTGCCAAACAATAAAATAAGAAAAAAGCTTTTGAATACAACACAAATATGCCGTTTTTTTTCTGAAATATCAAAAACGAAATAATATCGTTCAATACATGAATTTTGTCAATAATACGAATTTTACGGATGTATGTTTTCGACTCGATATTAATATTTTAGTATACTCTATGAGTACAATCTTGGATAAGTTTCATTCATGTCTATCGCAAACTCAATATAATAGTATTTATTTATCATTTCTCTTAACCTTTGGAATTTCCCGGTAATGTAAAATATGTTATTTCCAGGTACGTTAATGTTGTTTTGAGGCAACCATATACAGCAAAATACACGTTTTGATATTTTCGCTTGTTACATATTTTCATTTTCATTCAAACATCACTTTTTTACGAATGGGCCAGCTCGAAGTAATACCACGGCCTCACAGAAAACTGACGTGAAACGGCGTTGTACTATGTTTCGTTCAATGAGTGAGTTTACCGGTGGCCCAACTTCCGTAATTCCTTATTCCTATTTCCATTCTCTATTCCCTCCTAGAGACCGGCAACGCACTTGCGACTATTTGGATGTCGCGAGTGTCCATGCCCGTCGGTAGTTGCTTTCCATCAGGTAACCCGTCTTCTTGCTTGCCCCCTAAATATCATAAACAAATCTGCTTGTGACTATGAATCACTCGCGCATATAGCTCGGTTGAGTTTCGACTGAGTTCGCGGCGCGTCGGTTTGACAGCTTTCCGGCCATTTATATGGAGTGCAAATTTAGTATGTATATTCCTATTGTGTGTTAATACTCTGTCAAATTTGTGATTTCCATACAAACCACGATCGATAACAACAAAATTATATTACATTTGTTATCCAATTTACTATGACAATCGCGGTTTGTATGGAAATGAGAAATTTTTGACAGTTGGCTTATGACCGCTAGTCGCTACCGACAATACGATAGCTGTCAACGCTAAAAAACTGATATCGTGCGCGAAGTTGCGGGAAATAACTAGTTCACAAATAAAGCTGAGCATGGCTTTAATTGACGATAATAATTCAATAAACTAACATTACCATCCGCTCTAGCAGTTGGCGAGTTCACAGTTCAGCTCCACCACGCTACCGCAGTTCTGTGGTCCAGTTAGTTAGGCAGCCTCTACATATACGATATCATCGAACAATACATTTTATTGTTCAACTAGCTTTTCCCCGCGGCTTCGCTCACTTAAGGAAATATTTCCATACAAAGGTTCCTATTTCACCCTCTGGGAGTAAAATTAGAAAAAAAGGGCCATGACACGTATTCATTTATTTTGAATTAGCAGCTCAGAGACAAAATTTTAGGTCTCTTACTTAAGAAATGTCGAACTTGCGTAGAAAAATTTATAGAAACTTTAACCCCGTTTTCACCCTCTAGGGGTAGAATTATAAAAAATGCTCAAATATGTATTTATTTATTTAGAATCAGTAGCTCAGAAATAGAATTTCATGCCTTTAACTGAACAAACGACGAACTTTCATACAAACTTTCAATCCCTATTTCACCCTCTGAGGGGTAAAATTGAAAAATTCCTTACCGGGTGTCTACCCAATAAAACAATCCTACTCACCAAATTTCATGGCTGTAGCTTTAACAGTTTTTGCTCGGCGAATATGAATCAGGCAGTCAGCCAGGCAGGACTTGTTATTTTTTTATAGATGTAAAGAGTATTAATTTGTTAATTACTAAAGATACATTATTAATTTCTGCAAGTGACAAGAATAATCCACTCATTATTGACAAAACAGTAAAATGCCTCGTCTTAATTACGACTGTGTTTGAAGCTCTAGTATAATTTAATTTGCAAGACCTCCATTAATATTCCAAAAGGTTTACGCGTGTCTTATTTGCTGCAACTAATTTATTTTAAAAGACTTATTGGTAAAGCAAATTTATCTTTGATTGTAGAGTTTTTCGTCGTCTGAGAGTATTCTGGACGACGAAAAACTCTTTCGAAAAGGAGATTTTGGATTTATAGGAAACTAGATGACGCCTGCAAGTTGCAACTCCGTTGTGCACAAATCCTTTGTTTATGATATTTAGGGGGCAAGCGAGTAGACGGGTTACCTGATGGAATGCAACTGCCGTCGGTCATGGACACTCGTAACATCCGAAGAGTCGCAAGTACGTTGCCGGCCATTATCAGGTAATAGGAAACGGGAATAAGAATGGGGTGGATTAGGGAAGCTGGGCCACCGGTAAACTCACTCATGAACGAAACACAGCACAATTCCGTTTCACGCCAGTTTTCTGTGAGGCCGTGGTATCACTCCGGTCGACCCACGGCAATCCTTTAAAAAGCCTACTATGTCCTCCCCCGGGACATTGTCTTTCCTAAATTTACCAAAATCGGTTCTCTTAAGATGTGAAGACGCAACAGATACATAAACACATTCGCATATTAGTATGGAAGTATGGATAAAAAACAAGATAACTATTAAAAGAGGACTAGAGGTCCCCCGTGGTTGAAGTTAGACCATCAATATTTAAATCCATCGTTAAGAAGAGCTATTATGTTTCTCAATTCAATAACAGACTTTAATTTGGCATAAAGATCTCGTTACCAGGCCATCTCAAAACATTGTAGTGTGCGTAGCGTTTTATTCATTAAAAATTTGGAAGATTAAATCATAATATTTAAAAATAATATTGGTATTCCACGCTCCTCCTCCATATCAACTATAAACGGGAGAAATTTCATGCTTTTATATCTATAAGTCTTTTGCAAAAAGGGGTACAAAGTTTTACGCTCGCGGATTAATATACAGATAACTCTTAAGAAGACAAGGCAAGTTTTCTACCGTTATTATTGTTGGTAACAAACAGAGTAAATTACATTTTCAATCCAGTTGATTACCGCAAATCAGATAACAATGCCGAAGACGGTAACCCCATAAAAGTGCAAACGTTCTCACAGATTTCATTTCAAACTCTTTTCTTTGGCTGGAGCGGCGAAGAATGCAACTTTTTGTTGCGATTGCATCGGAACTGGACTTGAATTGTAAGCGAATCCTAATTCTTTGCTGCTAATACTTGAAAAGAAACTGGATATAAATGGAGAGCCTGAGATTATTCTTATAAAAAGTTTTATCCAAGTCAGAGACCAGATTACAACTGTCTCCTTAAAACGCTTGATGTAATTTTAGTTTTTGGAAATAATGACATTTTGCAGAGAGTCCAATCAGTTCAAATTTTAATTAATGAAGCAGTCCTAACTTGAAAACCTCATATACGTTTATAAAAGTAGGTACTAGCTTTTTCCCGCGGCTTCTCTCGCATTAAGAAGTATTTTCATACAAACTTTTAACCCCCTTTTTACCCTCTTAAGAGTAGAATTTACAAAAAAACTCTTGAACGTTTATTTATTAATTTTAAATCAACAGCTTAGAAATAAAAGTTCAGGTCACTAATTTAAGAAATGACGCACTTTCGCAGAGAGTTAAATAGAAACCTTTACCCCTTTTTCATCCCCTTGGGGGTGGACTTTCAAAAAACGCTTAAACGTGTATCCATTTATTTTAAATCAGTAGCTCAGAAATTATATTTCATTTGTCTAACTTAAGAAATGACGAACTTTTATACAAACTTTCAACCCCTATTTCACCCCCTTAGGGGTAGAATTTTTAAAATTCCTTTCTTAGTGAGTGTCTAGTCAATAAAACAATCCTACTCACCAAATTTCATGAATGTAGCTTTAACAGTTTTTGCTCGGCGATTATGAATAAGTCAGTCAGTTCATGTTATTTTATATATAATACATAAGTATATATAGATAAATGAACGCGGCATTTTGACTTGTTCGTTTGAGTCTCCAAATGATTCCGGAGCACGGCCCCTGGTCCTAATCACTTTCCTGTCTACTGGCTGGTTTCGTCTACTAATAAGCATACATCCAAACAAGAATTTCTCTGCACGTGAGTATTCTGTTGAAATGCTTAATTCGTGGACTTTTGTAAAGCCGATAACTGAAGTGATAAAAACTATCCAGACTCCAGGAATACCGGATATTGACAGTTTCGTCGTAAAAAGTGGATTTGTATAAAAAGTTACGCTTTTAATTGATCACTTGTTAGTTGTTCACTTCTTTTGGGGTTTCACTTGAAGAATGTATCGTAGCTTTGGATAAAGTGTGCTTAATTATTTGAGAACTGATTATACATGTGAACATGGGTCCTAAATTTTTTTAATTCCTTTGATATCTTAAGTTTTGTTAATATTTATTATTTTATGGCTTGCTTAACCTTTACATCTAATTTATAAAATTCTCGTGTCACAGTTTTCGTTGCCATCTATGTATCTATGAGAATCGGCCAACATCTATTTTTAATCCCCTAAATTATTTATACGGCAAAACAACATTTGCCGGGTCAGCTAGTCTAATATATGAAATTCTCGTGTCACAGTTGCCATACTCCTCCGAAGCGGCTTGATCGATTTTGATGAAATTTTTTGTGCTTATCCGGTATCTATGAGAATCGGCCAACATCTATTTTTCATCCTCCTAAATTATTATGGTATCTGGTATGGTATGGTATGGTATCTGGTATTAATGACACTGATACGGCAAAACGCGTTTGCCGGATCAGTGTCATTAATACCAGATTTTATTATTTTTCAGGTAGCGTCTCGATAACACCTGAATCTGTAAGTATGTCCATTACCTTCATCACCAAGTGTCAGTATCCAGTTGCCACTACAACAGACGTAGGTTGGTAAGATTTGGTAAAATCCTTTACTAAATTTGTAGCCGCTATTCACTCTTCAAAAACTGGCAACTTCACTGACAGGTGTGTTCCCGTCGTGCCCCTTTTTTCAACGTCCGTTCAGTTTTACTAGAACATTCTAAACGCCTTAACCGGCCCGCATCTTCTCAATTGAATATAAACTTTATGTCTTGGAAATAAGACAGGAAGTGCCCGAGCAGGATTTAGGGATAGTAGCGCGAGTTACAATGAATGGATCGCTTCCCTTACAATAAGCAGTAACGGTTAAATATCGGGACAAAGTAAACAGTACTTTAATACGTGTTTATTAAATCGGAAATCGTGTGCGGGAATAGTTTCCTTGATAGTTATGGTTGTGTTTGTGATTTTGGTTTCTTTTTGGGCAAACGAAATCTTGTATCCAAACCGAGTTCGGATTTTAAACGGTGATTTTATTATTAAGCGCAATATTTTAACATTTTTGAATCGAATTTAACAACTTTGAAATGAAGACATGATTGGAAGAAGCGAGTATATCTAACATTTTACATTACCATAATTATTCAATTTTGCTTTATCTTTGAACTTATCTACTCCATCATCCAGCAAGTCTATATACACGAATCCACAATTTTTTGGTTTTAAATAATTTGTCTGCTCCTAAAGCTTCAAAGTATGAAAAAATCGACAGTTTTCAAATTGTTAGTCACCTGGTTCCATTAATTGTGATTCGATTTAGGTCTTCAATTGTAATTCAATTTAGGTACATTGTTATCATCAAATTGTAAAGGTTGAACAGTTTTATGAATATTATTCGGATAGTATTCATAAAACTTCACACCGAGAGGATTAATAGTAAAAGCTTCCACGGAATCTATTATCTGTTGAACAATTGCGAGTGCTTTGTCCGTTACAACAAAACGCTGAATTTCCATGTCTATTCTATTAATTGATATCTCCACTTGGGGACCGTCCGTGAAGTACGTCATACCAATGAATTTTACACCACAGGTGGTCTCATTTCTTAGACCGCCTTCCGTGTGTGACGTCAAAATTGAAACCACCCCATATTTCGAATTATGAGCTTAAGGGGGCTTTTTTCACTTCCTCATAAGTGCCGTATGGGCTGTCCACAACTTACCTGACAGATGGAGCATCTGTCAAATAAATTTTGGATAGCCCATACCTCTTATCTGGAAGTGGTACAACAGGCCCTTAATCTATTAAATTTATAATGGGACGTCTCACAACTTAGGACACCCCCAACCCTTGTCACACCATGTTGTCTTCGACTCCCCCCCTCTTCACGTGTGACGTACCTCATGGATTGCCCCTTGTATTTCGCACGGTAATTTCTTGCGTGTTTCTCCCATTTTCAATTGTTTTATCTACTTTTACATTTTATTCCACTTGATTATAAGATTTCTGTTATTTATTGAATTAAATTTTCTCTCGTGTGAAACTTGTCTAATCGATCATCTGTTCGGTATGCCGTATGGAACTAGCTTCGTTGTTATTTTATATTTTTCAAATACATCTTTGTCATTCTTGTAGTTTATAATTGATTGTTACAAACAGATCCTTCTTACAATCTTAAGTTTCTTGTGTTGCGAAAAAAAAAACCGTATTTTGTTTATTTATTAATTAATCCCATAAAACAATCTGCTACGTTATTTTATGTTTCGTGTTGTCGTTCCTGCAGGTTTAAAATTGATTGTTACAAACAAAGCCTTATCTTATGTTGCGTTTTTGAGTTAAGAAGAAATATATACCGTCTTTTGTTTATTAATTATTCCCTCGAATGAAAACGGGTTCTCACAAGATAAGTTACGAGATTTGTCGTGATCGTTTGTAGCATTTGTGAACCTCCCAAATATGGCCAGATATCATTTAATCTTCTTGGTACTATCAATATTGTAAAAACGAAAGGGATTGTGGGATGTTGCTAATTGCTTTATCCATCGAATACAAGAAGTTGTTTCAATTTGACTTAGCAGGTCCTGGGCTAAAATTAGCCCTGAGGGACTTCGCTGCGCTAAGAAGACCTACGACGCGGGTGCCCGTCGATTACGACGGTCGACTCTCCTCATCATCGGTGATCTAGACAACAATGAAACAGTCACACCGCAGCGTACGCCCGGTTAAAGTTCCTTGAGCTATATAGTTTTTCTCGCATCTTTTATTTGGTCTTAGTTTAACTTAAATCCGCCTCTATACAAGGTTTGACAGTTGTTTATCTGTAGTTCTAACATTTGGAAATGTCTCCCACAATCACTTGTCGTTAATCTTCGCCGTTTCTATCTCGGTTCAATGACCTTTGCTTCTGATATTTCGATGGTATTTACTTTCGGTTTAGAATGTCAACCTGCCAATTACAAGGATTATCACAATCTGACGATAGTTGAAGCCAAGCAACAAAAAATTGAGGCACTTAGCAGTAACATCAATGACGTTACCCACTTCTGTACTGCACTGTAACGCTAACTGCCAAAAAAGTTCGAACTTGATTCGCCAGATGGCGTTTTAATGTTTTAGAATTCAGATGTTTTTACGCGATTGTTAATAACTTATTAATACCCGTGCGAGGTCGAGTCGGGACTCTAGAGTAATACATAAAATAAATCACGTCTATAGAGAGCATTAGTCAAATACCGTTTATTTGCCATTTGGTTACGGCGCTCTTGGGAAAGCGTTCATCACAACCGTTTAACATGTAAATTATTCCGTTTAATGCCAAGTAAACACAAATGTCACAGCTTAAACCAGGTTTAAGTTGGCAGTAGGCACTGGTTACGATTATATTTATGGGGCTAGGGTCGTCCCTTTAAATTAACATTTTTGCATAGCAAGATAAATGAAATTATAATATATCTTAGATAGAGCTGAGAAATATGCACAAAGAAGTGTAAATGTAGAGGCTTAAACGGATTATTTTTGACTATAATAAGTGTGCAAAGCTTTTTAAGTCATTTAGACACATTGAATAGTTTAAAAAGCAAAGAATTTTTTGCTCTGATGAGGGTTCTAAATGTAATTGAACGTACCTATCTAAATTGAGATATAAACAGATCTGGACAGCATCACTCGTAGTTCCTTAACCCCGGTTAGCGTGATAAACGATTTACGATAACGCCGAGATAGTTATTGCTGATCAAAGCTAAGTGAAATGTGAAATGTTTGTGGTACTTGTCTCTACTTCGGAGAAATGCTGGCATTCATAATCTCTGCGTCGAGCGCCATTAAAACATATATCATAATTACCTAATTCCTATGGTTCCGCGTGCCGGCGGGTTCATCCTACGAATTTTTCATCAGACCTCGTGTGCTGACGACAGTTTGTATGTAATTTTAATACTCATGACATAAAGGGAAAACAGGCGCCAACGGCCTTGAACACACATTCGGAGTTTAAAAAATCTCCCCTCGCTAACGGAAAATAATTAATATACACATAATTTAAAAAAAGAAACAAGAATTGCTCTATAGGGATACTGTTATGTATATTGTATTGTATAACCAAAAAATTTCATCTTAACCGGCAAGTTTTATAGTTTATAGAGTTTTTTTTACAAACGATGTCTACGGTACGTTTTAGTTATAACGTCGGTCTAAATAATCCTCTTCATCGTATGTGTCAGTCATATAATGACATATGTACAAAGATTATTATAAAAATCGATATCTTTCATCAAAAAATTCCTGTTTACAAGAAACGTTGCTTGATTGTAGTCAAGTCTTAGTATAGATATTTAGTTGGTCTTTAGCACTTTCAGTATTAACTGTAAATATTTAACTAGATTAAGACATTCGATATAAATGTAATTACTTCTTTTACTAAGAAAACTGTGTAAAATATTTAGATTAATGAACGCCACTAACCCAATTTGTAACCTAAGTTCATTAATTATTTTTGTACCTTTATTATAATTTTTTTTCTGATTAACTATAAGCTTAAGGAAAAAGTCCTCGCTAGTATTAAAAGTATAGAGATCATTCTATAACCTATATTTTTTTGATTAATTATTTGTTTTTACATACTTATAAGAGGTTAAACTTACCCCTCTAGCCCAAGTAAGCCTTACAAAGTCTTGAAATGTGACCATCTGTAACTAGGAGCGGGTGGCTAAAAATCATGAAAATTTTGTGACGTACTCATGGTCCCTACTCCCAAATCAACAAACATCAGCTGGGACATAACCCGACTAAATTCGAAGGCATCTACCGATGCGATTTCTCTGATGGAATAATTGAGTTATTAAAACGAATCAATTGGGACTAAACGCGATTTATTCTAATAGTGATGCTACTACATACTTTTTTCTCGACGAATAAAAATCATAATTGAAGACATAAGTTTAAGAAGCGGATAACTAACATTTTACAATTTTTGGGTAAATACTCATTTTTTCCATAAAATGTTTATATATCTTGTTATTTAACGATTTCATCATCAAGCTCGTCTGGCTGTACATTAAAATCTCAAACCATTTTTTCGGTCCTAAAGTGTCCATTTACGCAAAAGATCGTCAGTTTTTTTAAATGTTAGTCACCTGCTGCTTCCACTTATGCTTCAATTGTGTACATACAGTACAGTGTGTCACGCACCTTATATTATCCTCAACAGTAAATGTTCTCTGTATCCAAAATGACCGTTTTGAGCGTGTTAAGTTTTTGCTTCAAAGTGTGCCATTAGCGGAGAAAATGTGCTGCTGCAACGTAGCGTAACAGACACAGTGTAATGCACATACAGTAGAGTTACTTCATCTATATTTGTAATTAGACTTAAGAGCGATAATATTACTCGCGATTTGTTGGTGAATTGTTGGTTGTAGATGTTCCTGGGTCTTGGGTGTGTATAAAATATATGTAATATGTGATAGAAATCTTAAATATGTGTATAATATAAAAGTATTAAGTATATTTTCGTTGTCTGTAACACAAGTCCTTCAGGTCAAAGTCAACAAGTCGCGGGACGAGATTGACTTGATGTGAAGCGTCCATAGATATTATTAATATATTATTATCATTTGGCACTAGTGTTATTGTTTTATTTTCATCTATAGCCATTCACAGTGATATTATAATAAATCCCGAAATTAATATGTATGCGGACCCACGACAAAGCGCTAGCGCGATCTAGAGCGCTGATAGTGACATCTATTGGGCGAGAATCACAACTTCCGAATACTACCGCCCACCCCGTGTCATGCCACGGAACTTGGCCTTAGTCACGGCCTATGCGTGTGAGCGTCGCGACCACTGCACGGACACTAAAATTACTTCGCACACATGCAACGAAGGCATGCGAATCGAAGCTGCATGAGATAAAACTTCGCGCCGCGGCGTGGAGCTTAAAAAACCGTTGGCTGTGTCGCGCTATTTAAAATTGCTATTAAATGAATACATACTTTTGATCAATTATATTTTGTTTATTATTCTATTTACTAATAAGTAAAGCCTACTAACAATAACAATTAATCTGTGAATGGCAAGTAATGCACGACCCAGTATATACTGCATACACATAATAGGCCATTTTCATGCTAGACTAATGCTTGACCGTATCAAGCACACTTTACCGTGGTTCCAAGAAAATAAATAACAGATGCAACGACAAGTGGGTCATTAGTTCTAAAATTCCTACATTTACTCTACTTATTACTTGCATATTTAGTTATCTATGCGTAAGTATCTATCCACATAAGTGAACGAAAATTGTTGAAATTTTCCCAGCAATAGTGACGCTGCAAGATAAATCCCATTTGATGTATTATTCTGATTTAAAAGCCTTTTGCTTCGCTTTGACCCATTTCATTAGCACAACACAAAAACCACTTGAAGTCCCGCCACATTTCTGCTAACGAAATAATCACCAGAAAAAAACAAACTGGGAAGATCCGTATCACAAATCATATTTTGTATTCTTAAAAATAAAACAGTCCTTATTTAAATATATCCTTGCCCGAGACGGCGCGAAATGCAAAGGGAATTTACATAGTCGCTTTACTTACATGCCAGCGACTGGATGCGTTTTTTTGTTATGCCAGTCGCTTAAAATTTTTGACGCTTCTATCCATATTCCATTATTACTTTCATACCTAATGATATAAATGCGAAAGTGTGTCTGTCCGTCACCTCTTCACGCCTAAACCGCTAAACAGATTTCTCTGAAATTTAATATGAAGTTATCTTGAGTGCTGGGGAGGGACACGGGATGATGGTCCCGAAAAAAAATTATGGTTCCCGGGCGATGCACGAATTTTGGCGCAACGGAGTTGCGAGTCATCTAACTAGTTAAATATATTTTCTATGACTATTCGATTGTGTAAAATGCGACGAGAAGGGTTGAATTCTGAAGAGTCCTTGTAAAGTCCTTGGTTGGATTTGGGGTCGAAGTTTCAAAGTCCTAAAAGCACTATTGTATTAGACCTTTTAAATAAACACGGATTATTTTACAAAGCCATCGCTTAAAGCTACATGAATATTGTATATTGTATTTTTATTGAGTAATAATAAAAAATATTTTACAAACCTACAATTTTCATTATTGATTAATTTAATGTTTATATAATCGATTTATTTATTCTGTGAAGTAGGGTACATCTAGCTTCAAGTAGTTGTGTTATGTTCCTAGAAAACCTCATTTATTTTTTTATACACATAACAAGCTTAATGTCTATAATCAGAAAACCCGACTGCAGGAACCATTGCAATTTAAAAATCAAGTTATGTACATATCCAGAATGGCTTAAAATTTTTAAAGCCCTTAATTTTCATACCCGAACTAAATGGACAAAAAAATTTTTTGGAACCTCACAATTTTGACTTCAAAAACCGCCATTATGATTTTTTTGATTTACCCAGTGTCACTTGCGCTATCAAGACAAATCTAACGATACCTCATACGCCATCAAGCCGCTTAGGCTGCAGAGCGTGCCAAACAATAGGGAATATGCGTGTAAAACTTTGTTGAATGCAAATTATTACGATAGTGGGTTAAAAGATATATAGAATGACAAAAAATCTCTGAATTCTGTTGATAAACAACTGAGATATTAGCGATATAAGTTTTCTACCCATCTCTTTCTCTTAAAACGTAATTAAGTATGAACTTTGTATGCAGCTTATGGAATTTGACGTCACAATTAATATCGGATCTCTTTCTAAGTGACTACTTTAAAGGCTTGTGACTTTGTTGTTTTCAATTTCATCAAAAAACTGATTCGACTACATCGTTTTTTAATAACGTAAGATTTATTTAATTAAATAATAAAAAACCATGCATATTCCCTATTGGACGCCTGTCACCTCAGTCCACCGGCCGCTGGACAACAGCCGAAACGTCGGGAATCAACGAAGTGCTCCGCGACAAAATCCGTAAGTGTTTAACATTGTTTTGCAGTTGCTAAAATACTAAAGTTAATCTAGACTTCACAAACAAGATAATGATAATAGTGAGTGTCGACAAAGCGACAATCCATTTCGTCAACAGCAAGGGCGAGGTCGTCACAGATGCCAGTGACCGGCGACGCTGTGACGACACTGTGACGTTTGTCTAACGTCACAGTGTCACGCAAAAACAGCTGGTATTGTCTAAACAATAACAACTGTTTTTGTTAGTGTAAGTTTATACGCTACCTTTACTACTAACTACCCCAAAATAGAAATTGTTCTACATAAAAAAGCCTCTTACAATCCAAAAAACTAACGACACATTAAAAATAACAACAATAAAATTATTTGCAAACATTATGTCCCTACTTTCACACAACACTTTTAAACTCAACCGATTTTGAACAAAAAAAAAAATACCTGCGAATAAGTCACCTTCAGAATAAAATTTTAACAGACAAACACACACTCATCAAACTTAACACTCTTTTACGTCAGGGTAAAAAAAACTTACCTCAAATACATATTTTGAGGCACATTCTCGTAAGCCCGCAGAAGATAATCGCGCAAGTGCTAAAATAAAACTGACCGTCGTTTCTGGCACGTACACGGTACAGTCGCATCGAGACTCGAGAGTATTCCACGGCTCGTGAATGTACATTCCAGGGATAGGGAGGTGCGCCCAGTTCGTCGATGTCGATAAATTGGCTTATACGTTATACCTACCGTAGGGCTATTATGTAAAAATTGCGATCAACAAACAGTCAGCATTAAAGTGATAGTGTCAAACTCCCTAAATACTAAAGTTCAAATTTGGAACTACTTTAGGTGAAAATTTAGCTAAAAGCACAAAAAAGGAAAAAGGAATCATTGTGGCTAGTTTGTTTTCGTTGTTACATAAAGCGAATTTCATTTTGGAGCAATAGTTGCGCATTTGTAGGTCTGCGGGACTTGCATTTCCATGTTTTTATCTGAAGCGGCAGAATGTAAAACTAACAAACAGACTATCCTAGCATATTTATAATTTTACTAGCGTTTGCTCGCGGCTCCGCTCGCGTGGAATTCAAAAATTCTGTAAAAGCGTTTACTAACGTTTGCCCTCGACTTTGACGCTCAAAATACATTTTTTAACACAAAGTTTTTACAAGACCAAACGTATCCTGTTACTCTCAATCCTTTTAACTAAATTTATGCCTAAAATCAAGTCGCTTGGTTGCTTCGTTTGGAAGGTCGAAAAAAAACCAAACACACTTTCACACATATAAATTAGTACAGGTGTAGGTTAACAAGTTTTATATTTGAATATAAATACTTATTGCATAGCAAATTTCGGGCGGCAACAATGACTTAATTTGTATTCACACTTTACTTACATTTAAAGTGAGCATGAAGTTCTCAAAATAATTAGGGTACTGGCCTTAATGCATTTAAAGATTTTTTTAATGTCATCTACGTATGAAATATATCGACTTTTCCAGTTTCCACAACCCTTGAGCCGCCTTGCGCAAGTAAATTTCGCTATGTTGCTAACGGACGGTTAAGTCTGTTATTACTTAACCAGTAACCAGTAAGGTTAACCGGTACATCACGTGTTGAGTCAGGTCAGCACTGCATTGGTATTCGGTTAAGGTTACAAACAAATAGTTGAAAATCATTGTTGTTGGCTTATTCGACGGCTCATTATACCTATTATTATAAGATTCTTGTTTGCATTTTAGAATAAACTTCTTCGACAGTACGATTTTCGCGTAACTTTCTGCCTCGCACAGTAAAGCTCTGGAATGAACTTTACCTAGCAGTATTTCCGGACCGCTACGACCTACAAACCTTCAGAAAGAGAGTGTATACCCTCTTAAAAGGCCGGCAACGCACCTGCAACCACGATGATGCGAATGTCCATGGGCAGCGGTTTCCAGATAACCCGTTTGCTCGTTTGCTCTCCTTATTTTTATAAAAAAAAGGTAGTGCAAATTCAAAAGTAAATTCGATAATTTTGACGAACATACAGGTCGTTAAAACTTAATTGGTAAACGCGTTTGTAGCTTTTTCTTAGCTGCTGGGTCTTGTATGTGTATTAAATATGTGTATCATGTAACAAAAATATTAAATATGTGTATTTTTAACCGACTTCCAATAACGAGGAGGTTACATGTTCGGTTGTGGATATATTTTTTTATAAATGTATATTTCTGTTGTCTGGTACCCGTAATACAAGTCCTTCAGGTACTTAACGGGACATAAGGCCTTCCCTTCCTCTCTGGGTCTGGTCTGGGCTCGCTGTCCATCTCGTTCAGTATTTTTTTCGCGTTTGCTAAAAACGAAGTCGAGTTCGTACGTATTGTACTGTGTTGTTTATATTAAACTTGGCACGATTTCACCAGGAAATTATCATTATTACACGTACAATAATAGTTTATGCATTCACTTGGAAGGGGAGGCTGCTTAATTCCGGTTAGAGTTTTGGTAAGACCGGCTTTTGAATATGTATGGTAGAAAGCGATCGTCGCCATTTTTTAAGGCATTTTTATACATTGAGACAGTAACTGACGTCAGTCTACTGACGAGTGACGAGTCAGTGCTGAGTGCTGACCTGGCTCTACTAAGTCAGCAGTCGTGTGATTACTGACTTCAATATAATATTTTTTTAACAGTGCCAGGTCAGCACTGACTCGTCACTAGATTGACGTCAGTTTCTGACTTAAGGTGAATCTGCCTTAGGGACCATCCATAAAATACGTCACACATAAGAGCGGGGTGGGAGGTAGACAAAGTGTGACAGGGGGTAGGTGGCATTATAGAACCGGTATATAAGGCATCGTCTTGATGAGTGGCAGTCTTCTACTGTGCGCTTTTCGCGTAACTCTCTGCCTCGCACAGTAAAACTTTAGAATGAACTATCACCAGAAGTATTTCCGGACCGATACGACCTTCCAGCAGCCAGTCTGAACATAGTACGTTATTAAATTTTCAATTATTGTCATAATAATCAAATATATATATTACTTTAGCAAACGAAACTATGACGTGTCTATTGTAAAATTGTGGGAGTACATTAAATTTTTTTTTCTATTATGATAGTTTCTACCATAATATATTATTCAGTATGTCACTAGCCTGTAGTAAATATTATTAATAGGCTTGTATTTAAGTCCTTAATGTCTTTATCAATTAATAATTAAAAAAAAACAAGCAGGAATTTGCTGCGGAATTCAAAATATTTAAATAATCGAATGGAATAGGAATCTTTCCAACGCACCGCGCGCTTAGTTTCAGCTGGTGTTAATTCGGCATATTTTATTTCATTTTAGTTTAATTTTATTTTACATTTAGTTTTTATTTTCTTTTTATAGTTTGATTTAGTGTTTTTTAATGTGTTTTATAATATTTTAACTCAGACGCAAGTGTGTGTTTTTTTATGATATAGGGGCAGTGGCGTAACTATACCGTTCAAGGCCCGTGGCAGATACGTTTTCGTTCCACAATGTCCATCCAATACAAAAACACGACGTAGCAATTATTGTAAAAAATAATCGCTTGCCACTTGTCTAGGGAGCCTGATCGGCTGCCCCTTCCGGCTGGGAGCTTGTGGCATTTTGTCGGCTTGCCACCTTGTAGTCACGCCACTATATAGGGGGCAAGCGCGCAAACGGGGTTACAGCTGCCGTCGCCCACTGACACTTGCGATATCCGAGGAGTTGCAAGTGCGTTGCCGGCCTTTATGAGGGAATAGGGATAGGGGAATTAGGGAAGTTGGGCCACCGGTAACCTCACTCACTAAACGAAACAGCACAATGCCGTTTCACGCCAATTTGTATAATTTTCCCCGCCACCCGCAGACTCTATTAATTGTAATAATTATTACATTGCTGATGACTAATCATTACAATAAATAGCGTCCAACGTGGGCCAATAAATGGCGTCCCAACTTTTGGCCTGAATCCTAGTAAAAACTTGTAAATATGCCATATTACTCTCCTTCGTTTCAACGAAGTCCTGGCCAAAAATCAGGTCTCTTGATTGCTTCATTTGGACGTGAGGAAAGGACATTCAAACAAAAAACTTTTAAATTTTCAATATTAGTACCTATGGATAGACAGATGGCTTAACCCCTGGCGTACTGTGGGTTGGATACAAGATGTATCTAGTAAAAAAATATTGATTTCAGTATTGATTACAATCACATATATTAAACTAAATTATTACAAAAAAAATTTGAGAAAATAACTAACATATGTATGTCATATGAAATAATATTCATGTATAATTTACATTTTATTTAAATTTCTAGCTACCTTCCATCATTTTACGTGTGTAAATTTATTTTGATACCTTCTTCAATCAGGCTAATATTATGCTTTTGCCCAACTCAAGTGATAACGTTAATTAACACTTTTTCAAAAATATTTTTATATATGGAATAGAAATGTCTTTTTTTCAGTGTTAATGACCGTTACCGCGAAGATAGGGCGAATGCATAAAAATACAAATTATAACTGCTCAACTCTAGCCTAAATGTTAATCTATTTATAGTTAATATAAATAAACTTAACAATATTTAAAATCCATTTACAATATAAGCCAGCTAGCTTCTTGTTCTATCAATTTATATGTTAAATAGGTTCACCAGAATTTTTGTAGCCCTTTAGAAGCTACTATAAGTGAGTAGTTATAATATGGCAAATATCCTTAATAGATCAATTGTTTACATCAAGTAACAGCTGATAACTACTAATAGGAGACATATTCTTAAACGTAATGTATAATAACAGTAATATATAACTTTTGAATTTCGCATTAGCGTAAGCTCTATTAATGTATGTTATATTGTGCCAGGTTTAAAAGAAAAACTGAGTTATTGCTGCTGTAGTGTATGTGAGTGTGCAGTTGTAAGGAGAGTTACAACAACATAAAAAATATCGGATCTATTATTCTATAGATGGCAATGCTCCGTCTGCTTAGCTTCGAGATCATATTCTACATGGTATTTTCCATAATTCAAATAGTTTTCTATCTCCTGTAACGTCCTGTCCTTTGTCTCCGGCAAAGTAATGTACAACCCAGTAAGACTAACGCCCATAGCGATACCAAGAATAGAAAACGTTCCATAAACTTTCACAGTTGCGAGCAAAAATGGCGCAATTTTAAGAGCTATTATCAAAAATATGCTAAACGCAAAACTGGATATGAAAGAACCGGCTCCTCTGTGGGCTAGAGGAAAAATTTCCCCAAGCAATAGAAGAGGTATCGAAATACATCCTAAGCTTGATAATATAAAATAAATTATGAACATTACTATTGGTATGTACGTCCGCTCATTGGAAAACACGTCGATGCTAACTAAGTACAAGTAACCACAGAGAATGTACAAAACAAAGAGAGCGGAGAAGCCCGTGCTAAACAAAAGGGTGCGCCTTTTGCAAAATTTCACGAGAATAGAAGATATCACTGCACTTGTTGTTATCACTACATCAATTCCAAGAGTGAAATAAAACGATTGCGCTTTATTCTGGGTCACTTCTTCGACGATTTGCACAGCGAATGCCGAAAATATGTGTCGTCCACAAGCTTCAAGCAGAATTCCACCAAAAACGACTATGATGACCGGCTTAATAAAATCTTTCTGCCCGAATTTCTTGAAAAATTCTATCACTTTTTCCGACAATGTCAGAGCCTTTATTTCACTGGACTTCCTAATTTTTTCTTTCTGAGCCTTTACCACGTCTTCTATTTCGTTAATGGTTCTAGTGTTCTTTCCTCGCAGCCAGAAAAAGGACTTTTCACTTTTATCGTACTCGGCCTTCGATGCGAGCCAAGCTGGGCTCTCTGGCCACGTACACGTGATTAGCAGGGAGGCAGAATGGGGTAGAATGGCTATCAGAGCCACCGTTCTCCAGTGATAGAAGTGGCCAAGTGTGTGAACCATCATGTACCCTATAGTAACCAAAGTGGTCTTCAGGTTTAGGAAGAGTCCTCGGTTTTCTGGACTGCTATATTCTCCGACGATGATAGCTCCCAATGAAGCGTTTGTGGCAAATCCAGTAAGTGCTCTTCCTATCATTATCATTGAGGCACTGTCCGCGTAGTAAATGCATATCCAACCCATGATCCCCGGTATGGCAACAATGGCGTGCGCGAATCTTCTTCCATACACCTCCATTAAAACCGCCGAGATCAGAAGTGCAGGCATGCTGGAAACTCCTACGATTGATGCTGGAAAGGAAACAAAAGAATCCTCAATATTATTAGTCATATTAAAAGAATATTTTAAGCGGTCGAATCTAAAAACTCTTTCTTTATGGACTTCCATAAAATTAACTACAATCCTTTGAAATAAAGCTAAGTATTAAAACTGAATCAAATTTTTGTTACTCTATGGGACCTTGCGTATAGCTCTGCAATACTTACAATAAATAATGTTCATAATACTAAATCTCTAGTAAGCCCTTTTGTCATAAAAAATATAAGTGGATGAACTGACTGCCTAAATTTTTGTACGAGATCAATGAGAAAATGGATTGTCATTAAAATGTGGTATTTTATGTGTAATTACAAAGTTAGCCTAACGATGAAGAAGATGTGTACATCTTCTTCATCATTAGGCTAACTTTGAAGAAATCTTGTAAGATCTTCAAACTATTAGTAGATACCTTTAATTTCTAAAATGTTTTTAAGAGACTATGCTTATAAAAAAAAGTAAGTTTTCCCTAATCTTCAGAATTTTGTTATTTATACACTTAAAACATTTTTAGCTTTACCTATCCAAGAAGCTGTGTCCAGATCGATTTCTATCTCGGCGTCAGGAGCCTGCAGCGGAGGCAGCAGGATGGATGAGTAGCTGAGCAGAAACCCCTGACCCAGCATATTCATTAGGACCCCCATTATGGTCCACGTCTGAAAATATATTAGAAGACACCGCATATGAATAAGTAAATATAGCATTACCAGCTTTTGTTTGCAGTTTTGCTCGCCCGGAGTATGGAAATCCCGTAAAAACACTTCATCACGTCCGTCTAGCCATATGGTAAAAAACACATAATACGATAATCGATTTCTTGTTCTACTGGTAGGATTCGAACCCGCGGACTGGCTTGAAGTACCACTAACTTCACCTCTTAATATCAATGGAAGTCCCCAACCTTTGTTACACAAATTGTAAGAATTTTAAATTTCTGATCGAAGAAATTCGGCCGTCTGTCTGATATTTATATAAATTTATATAAATACACAGGATTCATAACGAATCATAATATGATTGAAGTGCGTTGCGGTCAGTAGGTCTATCATTAGTTTGAACTAATATTATTTGTCGATGCTCAATACGGCTACGTAAATTTTTCGTATGGCAAAATTGTTCAGCGCCTCTAGCGGTCACTTGCGGAACTAAAACAGCCATACTAAAAATCTACGTAGTCGCTATCGAGTATTGACAAATACTATTGCTCAAACTCATGGTAAAGTCACAGACAGGCGTACGAATTTCATGATAAGGGATTCTGATAATGTGTGTCCAGACTAAATTGATTTCTGAGTGGATTTTTCATAGTGACATGGTTTTTTCATAGAACGTGGTTTGAGGTGTGTGTACGTTAGCGTGTAATTAAAATCAGGTCGGTGACGTATTTTTTATGCTTCAGGGATCAATATATTTAATACTAATAATGTTTCTTATATCACACCAAAATTAGAAAACTCTCGGCGACAGAACTAAATTGTGTCTTCAAAACTTTACTACAGTACTTAGTGCGGTAAAATCTCTATATTGTAAAGAGTCACGTCTTTTATAGCACGACTACATAAAGATAAAAATGTAATCCAATATCAAGTTTACAGTTAAATTGATCTTGACATTAAGAAAAATAGTTCGGCGACAAACCACAAAAATCGCTACTGCCTTTTCTAGATAAAAAAATATTATTTAGAAAGGAATTGTTCGGAATCATTCCACCTGCAACTTTTCACCATCGACCTACGCGGAAGGCTTACTACCTACAGTACGATTTTTGCGTAACTTTCTGCATCGCACAGGAAAGCTCTGGAATGAAATATACCTAGCAGTATTTCCGGACCGCCACGACCTACAAACCTTCAAGAAGAGAGCGTATTCCCTCTTAAAAGGCCGGCAACTTACATGCAACTCTGATGTTGCGAGTGTCTATGGGCGGCGGTTGTTGCGGCTGTTTCCATCAGGTAACCCGTTTGCTCGTTTGCCCCATATTTTTATTAAAAAAAAATAGTTACAGGGCTTTCATTTAGAGAGTATGCTTTACATTTAACCTCAAAAAATAAAACTATATCTTTAGAGAAAAGGTTGGTTATCAGCGTTGTCGCTTAACCTGCAACTGCACAGTGGAGAGTATGCAAGATTTTTTTTTAATCTATCATTGTAGAATTACAAATCAAGTGTAGTCTAATATCAAAGTTATAAGCCTTAAAAGTAGTCAGTTATAAAGAGAGAACAGATATAAACTGTGACGTCAAAGTCTACAAGTTGCATACAAAGTTCATACTTAATTACGTTTTGAGAGAAAGCGATGGGTATAAAACTTAAATCGCTAATACCATTTCTCAACAGAAGTCTGAGATTTTTTGTCTTCTGTATATCTTTTAACCCTAATATCATAATAATTTTCATTCATTAAATTTTGTTTTATACGCATATTTCCTATTATACATATTATAATTCATAAATATATCCATCACAGCCCAAGTGTACAGATTCTTTGGACTCTATGGGTCAAGAAATCACTTTTTAGTTTTAGTCTGTCTACTTTCTCCTTATAACTTTGTTCATCTTTAAATGGCATATTATAACTACTTATTTTTAGACATAAGTATCGCTGCCTTATGAGTTTTTGTCTTTAGATTTATTTCTTCGTTAAAAGGTTTGTGAAGAATTTTAGTGTCCTGTTAAACGAAATAATTGCTTATTAACTTAATAATTATTACTGTAGAAGCATCTATAAATACTTAATTGTTTTTAATAGATTCAAGGCTGTTTATTAAGCGTCGTTGATTTGTTTTGTTGTTTTTATCGTTTTTTGCCATGTTATTAAACAATTTACCTATATCGTTGCCTTGAAATATGCAAGAAAATAAATATAGTATTAAAAACAAAAAAATTACTGAACACATAAAATTTTTACTCTCCAATTCCATATTGGAAAATAATTTTACCGAAATAACAAAAAATAAAAGCGAAATTTTAAATGATAAGAATTCAATTTCACATTCACGTATGAAGCAAGCAATTCTTCAATTAGCATTAGAATCATAGATTGCAGAAACAACACAAAAAAAATCCATTCGAAAATTATAAATACCTGTTTAACTATAGGAGAGAACATTTTGGAATCTCAAGTCCCTCGAGGTCAATGAACTACATCCCTGAATGAACTGTCAACCTGAATCAACTGTCACAACCATTCCACAGGCCGGTAAAGTATTAAATGTTTGCAAGACCAAGCGCGTGGCTGAATCGTGCGATCGGGTCGTTTTCCTCGTTAAAATATTAAGACTCAATATATTTTTAATGTACTCAAATAAAAAGTTACATAATTATTGACTCATCATCATTATAACTGGTTGAGAAGCAAGACTGTAGCAAGCAGAATTTAATCATTACGTTTGGCCGTAGTGAAGCCCCATTATCATATTGTCATGCTTATGCAGCCCCGGATCTAGGGGGGAGCAAGCCCGTGCCCCGGGCGGCAAGTGCATAGGCCGCCAAATTAATTATTTAATAAATAATAATTAGTAAGTGAATAACACTATAAGAACAGTTACTGATGCATTATTTCTGGAAGGGCTATGTCTTAGTAAACACCTTATGTCGTGGCGGCATATTCCAGTTTTGTCCGCCTAAAAACAATTGAAGATCCGAGGCTGTTTATGAGAATATGACTGATGAAGAGAAAAATTGTATTTATAACGTAACACTTTCCCTGCTTTCCCAAATCTAGGTGGTAGAGGACTTTTACCCAAATTGTCAAAATTTGTAATTTCTATACAAAACGCGATTTATAACAATGTGTTGTGTTGTCACTTTTTTTGTTATCAATGGCGATTTTTATACTACGTTAATGACTGCTACAGCCTAGATTGGGCGAAAACACTATAATAATACGTAATCTGTAAAAAAATTCTCTTGTTTACCTCAAAGAGCTCTTGAAAGTCTTGTTGTTGAATGCATTGTATATATTATATTTCATCCAAAAATGACATTGTACACGTATTTTAGTAAAGTTTCCACGGATCTCTAATATCAAAAAACCTGATTGCCTTCATAAGAAATCATGTTGGAAGCCGGTTTCCCAACATAAGCTGCCTCGCCATCTATTTTAGAAGTGTAAAAAAATATAATTTGCTTAAAACAAATGCTAATTATGTAAAATATTTAAATAGCCAGAACATTAACTTTCTTAATTATTACATTTTTATAATAATAATTATTACATTTTACGTTTTTAAAACTTGTTTATCATATTCTGTTTAAATCTTCGGTTTTATAGTTTTAAATAAAACATATAGCCAATAAAACAATTTTATTATTGCTTTTTACATTATTAGCTTTAATCAAATATTAATAATAAAATGCACACATCCCTTCATAATTGAATAAAATAATGGCACCAGGACTATCTGACACAGAACAAATTAAATCAAAATCAAGTGTATTGAAAAATAAAACTTAACTTAATGAGTTAAAGCTCATAATCGTACAAATCGCGGTTTTGGAGCGACTAGGAGCAGAATAGCGCTTAAAAAGCGCGGTTGCCGGTGCCACTGTTTAGACGGCAACTCTAAATTTTTACAATATTTGATCGAAGATTATTACTGTAAATGTGAAGTTTGTTTGGATATTAGTATCTAAACCATTGTGGTCAAATACACGGATTAGGTTTTGATCAGATTTGGTGTATTTATTTCGTTGGATTATGTAATAATAGGATACTTTTTATTGATATTAAATCCTCCAGTCATTTTCATACTTTTATATAAAACAAATAACACAGGTACTTCACATTAGCCTTGCTGTACTCCAGGAGTCAGATTCTCGCAGGCTTTCCTGAAGTAATATATTCGACATAAGTCGTGAGCGACAATGCTATTTCATTAGAACAGGTGAGCTGAGTGCTTAGAAAGTTTCGTCAGGCAACTAAAAGGAAAATCACCATAGTAGTCGCAGTCGAGAGCTGAGCTGTATAAAGCGTTAGTATCTATAAAACTTACAGGCATATTTTAAACGTAACGTCCTATCAATAAGACTATTAGACCTATCAATAAGAATTACTGTATAATGTATATTATATTGTACTATAAAATTATAGTACAATATAATATACATTATACAGTAATTCTTGTATCTTATCTAAGTTAAAATTAATTAATAGTAGGAACAAAACTTATAAACTCATTTAATGACCACCGAGTTTCATCATCAAACAATCCTCCTGCGCATCTTGGATTCATTAAATTTTTCAGCAACATATAGATTGAGTCAAGTTAAATTGTGTCATGCAGGGATCATCTTTAGTTTAGCTTCATCCTCATCTCTGCTATATTTCCCGTATTTTAAGTAATTTTCGATTTCTTGAAGAGTTTTGTCTTTTGTCTCTGGTTGTAAAATCCATAACGCTATCAAACTTAGCAGCATAGCCGTACCCAAAATAGCAAAAGTTCCATAAACCTTAGCATTTGCCAGAAGGTATGGTGTTATTTGCATTGTGACAGTTAAGATTATAGACACCAAGGATCCCGCGATAAATCCACCGGATCCTCTATGCGCCAAGGGAAAGATCTCTCCAAATAATGCCATGGGTATAGCGGTACAGCCCAAGTTACACACCATAAAATACATTACAAACATTAGCATAGGTACAGTTGGACTAGAAGGTAACACCGCTACACTAACCGAATACAGGTATCCGCAGATGGAATAAAGAATTACCAAGGCTGTTATACCACTACCAAATAAAAGAGTTCGTCGTTTCATATAGTTGATCAGAACAGATGAGAATATTGCACTTGTTGTGATTATAATATCCATACCGAGACTGTAGTAAAAGGATTGTCCCTTAAGATTAGTTACCTCCTCTATAATTTGTAAAGCAAACGCAGGGAAAATATGTCTCCCACACGACTCTACCAGTATACAGCCGAACATTATTATAAGGACAGGCTTGACGAAATCCTTTCTCGTAAATTTCTTAAAAAACTCTAACATTCTTCTGAAATATGTTGAACTTTTTGTTGAAGCATTTATCGTTCTTTCCTTTTCAGCTCTAAATAAATCTTCTATTTCACTCGTGGACTCCTTTGTTTGTCCTCTTAGCCAATAGAATGACATTTGGCTCTCCTTAAATCGTCTTCTTGAAGCCAGCCACGGTGGACTCTCTGGCCACGTGCAGGTGATTAGAAAAGAAGATACCAGCGGAATAAGCCCTACAAGAGCTACGGTCCGCCAGTGGTAGTAGTATCCCAGGATATGCGATGTCATGTTACCGAAACACACAGCAACGGTTTTCAGATTAAGGAACATTCCTCTGAGATTGGGTGCAGCAAATTCGCCTATCACTACGGCCCCAGTTGAGACAGACATAGATATAGACAGTCCTCCTAGTGCTCTGCCAAATACCAATAAAGGGACACCCTTGGCGTAGTAAATGCAGAGCCAACCCACTACTCCTGGTAGCGAGGCTAAGCCATGAGGCAGTCGTCTACCGTACATCTCCATGAGGATTGCAGATAGTAAGAATCCTGGTATACCCGTCATGCCGATCGCTGAGGCTGAAGCAGAAAAAGTTCTTTTGAATGCTTATTATCACATAAAGACAGACTATATTGGAGTAATAATAGACTTTTTCCTTACGTAGGTATTATATAATGGCGTTGCTAAGTTTAATGTTAATAAACGCGACCAATGCGAAAAACCGCTGCCAATACATTAACCCTGTAAATACGTTAAGCAACTCTAGAGATATCAGGTCTGATTGCAATTTAAACATCAAGTTATTTATATTTCTAGAATGACTATTTCGTAACTATTTGACGACCTCTGTGGCGAATCCCGCCGACGGAACAAAAGTTTTTAAAGTTCCGGGGTCGTGGATGCGTATTAAATATGTGTATCATATAATAAAAATCTTAAATAAGTGTATAGTATAAAGGTATCAAATGTATTTCCGTTGTCTGGTACCCGTAACACAAGTTCTTTAAGTACTTACCACGGGGCCAGACTGACGTGATGTGAAGCGTCCATAGATATTATATTTTTATATATTTCAAGCCCTTCATTTCGATACTCGACCTAAATGGGCTAATAAAATTTTTGGAACCTCACAATTTTTACTTCAAAATCCGGATTTTGATTTTAAAATTTTTCTATGTACTCAGTGTCACTTGCGCTATCGAGACGAATCTAACGATACCTCAAACGTTGAAATCCATCAAGCCGTTTAGACTGAAGAGTGTACCAAACAATTATACTTACAAACACATACTCTCGATAAACATAGCCCTACTTCTGGCGCAGTCACGTAAAAAATATCACATATGTATAAAGTACCAGATACGCACCCTTACTTGGCAGTCGGAAAAAGCTGATGCAACTCTGGTGTAAGATAAGTTATACGGGTAAAATTATGATAGAATCGAGATACCTCTTAGAGATATCTTTTTGCATACATTAACAGGTTACTAGTTTAAATAACTAGAATATTTCCTGTCTAAACTAAGTTCCACATACCGATCCAAGACGCGGATTGCAAATCAACGTTTATATCTGATTCTGGGTCGAGCAGGGAAGGCAGCAGGATGGAGGTGTAGCCCATCAGGAGACCCTGGCTGAACATACTCAACAGAACTCCTAATATGGTCCATGCCTGTAATGTTAGGACGATATAGATTAAGGATCTATACATAAAATAAAACAGTCAAATTGGAGTGTCTTTAAATTTCATATTTTTACTGTTTGTCTGTTTGTTTGTTTGTACGCGCTAATCTCAAGAACTACTGGACGGATTTGAATAAATCTTCTTTGTTTGTTTAATAATATCTGTCTGGTCTGGGCAACATAATATAGAACACTATTTATCTCGGGACAATGCAAGGTTCCCGCGTGATATACAACGTTTTGCGCAAGAAAGTTGCGGGCCACCAAATAGTTACTTATAATTTATTAATTAACAAATCATGTGATCTATGCAACAAAAGCTATATTTGGGTCAAGATTTATACATAGCTGTTATAGGCCATGGCCTATGGAAGCCAGTATCTTGGCTATGAAGGTAGAAAATTTTGTAGGTAAATAGGGCGACAGAAATTAAGTACCTAACCTAGTAC
Organism: Cyclargus thomasi; assembly: GCA_026546445.1. Classification (NCBI taxonomy): domain Eukaryota; kingdom Metazoa; phylum Arthropoda; class Insecta; order Lepidoptera; family Lycaenidae; genus Cyclargus; species Cyclargus thomasi. Next base: position 4,263 of record JAOTAV010001342.1, on the reverse strand, counting down.
CTAGTAAAGGTTACGCTCGCAAAAAATGTAAATCCTTCATCGGCTATATGAGTAGCATAGGGAGAATGTTTAAGTATGTATAATGGGGGGAAATTAAAAGAGTCAGTTGACGGAACTACGTCATTTGGTCGGAATATGTCAATTCCATGTGAGTTGTGACCTATCGGCTGGGTGTGACATTACACGACCAAAGTACTTAGACCTGCGATCTGTAACTGTTTTAACTTCTCTGCTGCCCTAAAAAGGTCACTTCGCGATATCGCTGAGAGCAATTCATTTTGTCATTATTCTTGTAAATAACTACCAATTTTTCAAAACAGTCACTTCACAATCGATTTAAATTAATTTTGAAATAACTTTTCTTATCAAAACTATTTGATCTTTTAACAAAATGTCCTAAAACGAATTGTAGAGCAGTTCCTTTGCAATATTGCTATTACGACCTTTTAAGGTCCCCTGATAGGTACGTATAGTACTTAACTTTACAGTTAGGCCTGAGACACTCTAAGGTACCCCTCCTCCTCTGAGTACTATAGTGGTTTTGCCCAACCTAGGTGCTAGCCGTTATTAACCTTTAAGCCATATTTCCACCAACCACGTCAACCGGCGACAAGTATTGCTGGCGGATAAAATGCTGCTTTATGACATTGACATTTTCCACCACGCCTTTAATAACAGCGATGACATTGACGATAGAACAATATATGTTTCAACCTAGATTATAAAGTTGCTTTATATAGGGCCGAAATAATCCCGTTCTCGGTTGACGGTTGACTGGGAGGCAATTCACAGGATGTGAGGAAAGTTCATACTCGAAACAAAAATCGAGTGTGAACTTTTTACAAGCTAAACACAGTTTGTTGAATTCTCAGCGTTTTACACTTGAAATATTTCATCCTTTTCACGAAATATTTCGAGTGTGAAGCGCTGAGAATAAAACAAACTGTGTTTCGCTCGTAAAAATTTCACAATCGATATTTTATTCGAGTTTGAACTTTTTCTCACATCCTGAGAATTGCCTTCTTGGTGGACAAACGGTGTTAAGCTGCGATTGACTATGTTGTCAATCGTGGTTCATGTGGTGTTGTGTTGTCACTTTGCTGTGTGTGTGTGTGTGTGTGTGCTTGTATAGAATTTGACACGTCTTTGACAGAGGTTAAATGACCGCTAACACCTAGACTGAGCGAAGGCACTAACGTAGATCCAAGAACATAATATATGTATTCATTTGAGTGTAACATAATAATTATATTTTAATTTAATCCATTAAAATCTTATGCAATAATTTATTTAACCTAATTTTAGTCCTAATGGGCTAATAACCTGTTGAGCTGCCTAGATTCTATTAAATATAATATAAATATTTATTAAACGTATAATATAAAGTGTCAACGTCCATAACCCCGGCATTATAATAAATATCACAGTTAAACCTTATAATAAAATATCATATGTCTTCAGATATCAATATTAATCCTTACTGAAACTTGACTAACAGTCAACGATTAATTTACGCGAAGAATCCTCGTTTATTCAAGGCAAATCCTTACAAAGTAACAATTTCAGATAATAAATTAATTACAATCTTGATTACAAAAAAAAACAATATCGCAACAATAGGAAAAGTGAAAATAATTAATTTACTATAAATTATAAATAAAATACAAGGTATAATAAAACTAAGTATCAATATAAAATTTTAAGGTGTGTAGTTGTGTACTGTGTAGTTGTGTAGTGTGTATGTGTGTACTGTGTAGTTGTGTACTGTGCATGTGTGAACTGTGTAGTATGTACTATTTCCATAATATATTATAATATGTATTTAGTGATATGTGTCCAAGTTACAGAGTTGACCATTTTTAGCTTTCCGTACCTAAAGATTAAAAGCGGGGACCCTATTACTAAGTTGTCTGTTCGTCTGTCTGTCCGTCTGTCTGTCTCCAGGCTTTATCTCATGAGCGATAATAGCTTTTTTTCACAGAATATTCCTTTCTATTGCTGCTATAACAAAAAATATTTATACAATTTGTTTTTATTAATTTATACAATTTGTTTAATGACTTTTATGGATTGGTATGTTCGGTTTTCATGGATTTTCGCTTCACATTGGCAGCGCGACCGAGTGGTCTGAGATTCTGGCACCGGTTTCCTCGGAGACGTGGCTTCAAATCCTTCTTACACAATTGAATAATAAAAAATAAGACTCATAATAATCTGGCTATTATAAGTTGAACCTAGCCATTATTTTTACTAGCAACATTATTCCGACGCAGTCTTTTGTATTCGGTTAAAATTGCATTACAACTGGATTTCAAGATTTTGATACTTGATTATAATAATAATAACAATAATAATAATAACTTTATTTCTTTAAAAAGACATACGTAAAGACATACATCGTTAAGAGTAGAAATCGAAGTCACCTTGTAGGCTGATGGCCTGTGTCAGGCAACGACGCTCTTCCATTTTATACAAACATTTAAGTATACTACAATCTTGTGAGAGTTTGATTTATAACAAATTATGAGTATTATAACGTTGACGATCTTTTGATTTTTCATGTAACACATAACATGTCATTTATCTAACTATGAAAATTTTCATAATATAAATTAATAAAATACCATATTTTTATAAAATATTAGAAACAGGATCATATCCCTCCTTCGAGTATTCGAAATAATTTTGATTATCCTACTAATATTATAAATGCGAAAGTTTGTGAATGTGTATGTTTGTAACTTCTTCACGCTTAAACGGCTATAAAATTTGCTATTATTCTGGATTAGCTGGCTAGCTGATGTTCTGGATTAACACATAGGTTACTTTTTTCCCGGGTAGCACCGCAGGGCACAGCAAGTAGCAAATGAATTTTAATTCGAATTTTATTTGCAGCAAACAACATTTTGTCCGATAAATTTCAATAATAAAGCTTTACTTTTTACAAAAACTTATATACACTAGCTTCGGTCTCATGATTTGATAAATGATCAAAATCTTTTTCTCCGCTACGATTGTGTGATATACTACTACAGAATTTTTCAATTTGGAAGATTTTTTTTTTTGAAGAATTTTGGGGCTTGAAATACCTTTTTTTAAAAAAAATCAAGAATAAAAACGAAAATAAAGTGAAATAATGTGACGGTTAAAATTTTTTAATATAGGTTAATCGACCTTATTCCAATTGTTGACTTATTTTTTATTTCTTTTCTTTAACCCTCTGAAAAAAATTGACATTTCTGTACAAACAGCTATTGACACCAACAAAGTGACAACACAACACTTCGTTGTCAATCGTGGATAAAAAAGACCTGCCAAATTTTTTGATAGAGTGTTAATAGGTAGTAATACTTTATAATTGATTTAATTATAAATGGTAAAACAAACATTTTTTTCATAATATTATAAACAAACTATAAACTAAATTAAATACAAACTAACAATATACAGACTTAAAAATAAAATTATAAAAAGATATAATTAAAATTATTTAATTAAAGAATTAATTATGTTAAATTTTATACTTAATAACTGTCAAAATTGATAATGAAAATTAATTATTATTATTATTACCTGTTTAGCAAAGGGCGACACCATTTCTCGTGGCAGTGGCGAGTGTTATGAATAAGGGCGGTGCACTTCAAGGGAAAATAACATTGCTGGGCACTTAGACAAAGTACATTCGACTATTACGATCGTAAAGTAAGAAAACCAAAATTTACATTAAATACAATGGGCCACTTAAATGATAAAAACCACATTTATTTAGCAAAATTACATTTTTATTTTACGGCCGGCTCTCCTTCGTAATTGCATTTCACAAATAGACGTGCGTGCCGTTATCAAAAATACACAATTTATAAACCTCGGAACATCAACATGACCCTGGGGCTATCACTAAATTATAAATAATTGTCAGGATAATTATTTATAATATACTTCACAACAATACATCTTAGCCCCCTTTTAGCCGTGTAGGTGAAGTAACGCGGCGAATGACTCAGTAATGTACTTACTAATAACTCTTTAAGATATAAAAGCAAAATTGACTATTGCATAATTCCGTTTTATACTTGATAATAAGCTCCGAATCTTTTCATCAAACATAGATACTACATTATATTTGTAAGCTCCTATAGAAGCGAAAGCACGATAGCTTAAAATTTACTCGATAAAAAAAAATGTTTCTAATTTTCACGCATATTTCTTCGTTTCGCAAAACGGCGCATTCGACGGACTCAGTATTTTAACACACGATACAAA
>JAOTAV010001321.1:0-34150 GCA_026546445.1 Cyclargus thomasi | reverse complement strand
ATGATAATGTTATGAATAATTATTATCTATTGTTGCGAGAATATAATAATATAATTGTACAATACAATACGCAATTCGCCACGGATTACGACGCCGCGGGGCGAACGTGTATGAAGACGTAGGATCGGAATATTCGCATTGTGCGGACGGACAGTATCGGCCATTACTCCGGCTGGCCGACAATGGCGGGCGGCGCCGGCGACCAGGCGCCGCTAACTGCCCACTCGCAGGCGGCTGGTATGGATGAGGCGATTGAGATTTGGTAAGAGGTGCAGGAGAAAATCGGAACACTTCCTACTCCTATTCCTTTTTTTTTTTCCTATTTCTTCTGGCGACACTGGAGATACAGTGCTAGGCCAAAGTTCTCCTTCCGATTAGTTCGGTGTGAATCCCAAGACAGCTTTGGCACGACTATCGAGATGCCTGCTATCAGTTTTTCTGGGATAGTACAGTGGTCGGAATGTGTGGCAGGCAGGACAAAACCTAGAGAATAGGTGTAGGGGTACTGGGAATGTATGGGTACTTTTTGATCTACTGAGTCTGCGGCTTCTTATGCACGTATAGGATGCTGCAATTCTCATTTCGGTTAACTGTTTGAAATAAATGCAACATTAATTAAATTATTGTAACAAATCTGTTACCATAACCTTGCCCGGTTTTTGAGGCTTTTCAAATTATGGAGAAATTAATAAAAAAATATTTTATCGTTACTGCCAATCCAAATTGACTTGAATTCTGAACGGGATCTTAAAAAAAATTGTAAACTGGCATTAATTATTGTGTGTTTAATGAAGAATTTGAATATATATATTTCGCTGTATTAAATTTCGCCGAGAGTAGCCTCTACTCGTTCATCATGGATCCGCTCACGTTCCGATATGGAATAAATGAGGGGCCGTCAAGTATTTAAATAGCGCAGTGTCGGCGTGCGCCGGCGCCGATTCCTCTAATAATAGTCGCATTCCGTTCCCCCTTCGGCAGGGATCAGCGACGCACCTGCCGCACTTTCCATTTCCATCCGACTTTCCCCGCGCGACGAGATTACCATCTATCACGCGTCCCATTATTCCGACCATTAGGTTAGAGGTTGGGAAATTTGTTCGTCGCCCGATAAATTGGGAGTAGGCTCTCGACGGATTTGTGTTTACAGATGTAGAGCTTGACAGTTATTCTTGTTATCTATCGTGGACGATCCGTGCATTTTCGGTTGGGAAGACGTGTTCGTCGGTATCGCGCGATTAATTGGTAATATGCTCCCGACGGATTTGTGTTGACAGAGATGTAGAGTTTGATAGCTACTTCTCGTTTGATTCTATAGTGAGTACCCTTTAGTGAGTAATTCCGTAAGTTTTAATTGGGTTGGGTTGTTCGTCGTGTCGTGTATATGATCCCGAGAGATTTGGATTAGCAAATGTAGAGATTGGCAGTTAATTCTCGTATGATTCTACAGTATTTTTTGGTACGACGCCTAGAAGAATTGGCACTACTGTTACTGTAGACAATTCCTCTAGGCGTTGGGGAAATCATAATTCTATTTACAAAACTAGACGATTGTGCCAAAATTCGCTTATCTTGTGGGAAGCGTACATTTTTCTGAGATAAAAAGAATATTAGATACTTTTTATCCCAGAAAACTGTACGCTTCCCACGAGAGCTTTTCCCGGGAGTCAAAGAATTTCCATTCTTAATTTCAGCAAAATCGGTTCAGTGATCGAAGCGTAAAGAGAGAACAGACATACTGATAGACAGACAGACACACTTTCTCATTTATAATATTAGTTTGGTAGTATGTATTTAGCATTAATACCTGTAGACGCGTGATCGTTTCGTATGTTTATATCGCACCCTAAAGGTTGCGGGTTCACAGCTATACAAACATGCCGTATCCGTGTCTTTGTGTTTCAATAAAAATTACAATGGATATATCTACTTTGTATTAAAATACTATTTCCGTTGTCTGGGACGTGATGTGACGTTAGAGAAGTCGATAAACATTGTCTGGTTGTTATCAGATTGGATTGGACATATGAAAGCAACTTTGAAATTCTGTGATAAAATTTTAACTTGTGGCTACTGTCTTGTGTGGGAATTTGATTCATAGGCTGTGGCTATAACTTTTAGTATGACGATAGTCATATCAAGATGTTATTACAATTGTTGGAATACAAGATGGTGTCCACACGACAGACAGACACGCCTTGGCATTTATAATGTTAATATGGATATTGTTACTTTAAGCATAGAGAAATTATACCTCCAATATATATAAAATAATTGGTCTATGCTTTAAGTTACTATGATACATATAGTAAGCTTTTTCAACCTGTAATACATCATGAAAAGAGTTGAAAGGGCTGCTGTAGAGCATTAGGCTATCAATGTCGATGAAAACTTAGAGGTTATTATAAATACCAACAGTTGCAGCCTGCACCGCCTTAAGATATTCCTAAGGGCAACGTTTGTTGTCATTAAGGCGGGCAGCGGCCGTGGAGGGTACCGGTGCGGAAAGCCGAAAGGGCCACGCTGGTTGCACCGTGAGAATACACACCGTTTCGTCATATTTTACCCCCGATGTCACCTTTATTAAAACTATATAAAGATTACATTCAAAGCAGCTGACGAGCAAAACAACTACGGCTAGTCAAGGAGTTTATTGCGATAATTCGATTAAAAGGTTTTTGACCTTTCTTTTGTTTTCGATCACGCAACTTCTGCTGACAACAAAGCTGCGGCGACATCGGTCGCTAGACCAATGGCGCCAGAAAATGAAACCTATAACCTAATTTATTTGAAGTCGCTTTCGTGTACCGATAGGGTCGAAAGCTATCTTGAGACAAAAATTTTGACCCTTAAAATTGCTAAGATATAATGTTAACGATACGATTGTCAATGATCTACCAAGTGAGATTATTACTATTAGCGCACATTCCACCGGGCCGGAAGACGCGCTTCCGCTCCCGACAAGTCCTGGAGAATTCGTACCAGTTTCACTTTTGATCTGACTGGAGTAACGCAGCGCTATTTTAGCACTTGCAGAGATGAGGAGTGGGTAAATTGGAAAAGTTACGTTTTCATCCATTAAGGTTTATTTTTCAGTGGTTTTCTTTTGTTCTGATTTAAATAATGTATTGTTTATTTTGTTACTTTCAGAGCATTAAAATTAATATAACTTTAGTACCTAAAATTATTTAATTATATTGTATTTTAAATATTTTAGTCTGGCTACACTGACAACGTGCAAGGCCCTTCCAAGGCATCTTAGGGTTGTTGCCGGTTAGCGGGTAAAATAGGGTACATGTACCCCAGGAGCTCATTATACGACAGATTTATACGGAGTAGACGATACTAGCGGATTCTATCACCAAAAGTGTATTTGAGTAGTCGAATATAAGGAGATGAAGTGTGAATTAAAATATAAGTGTTATAAAGTAATATGTGGAGTTTTTTATCACTTTCGGGCGCACTACAGAACGTTTTTAATGATTATGATGAAATAAGCTTTAATTTAAAAATTGTCAGAAAATATAAGCTCAAAAGGAAACGCTCATTATATGAAAACTAGATGATGCGCAAATCCGTTGCGCCAAAATTCGTTATCGAGCGGGAACCGCACATTTTTCCGGGATAAAAAGTACAAGTAGTAACAGACATACACACATTTTCGTATTCATAATTATATCAGTCTATATTATGTCAAGAGAATAAACTTGTCCCACTGAATGCTGCTGTTAGTCGTTCAATAATTCCTCGGGATTCATTTGTTTAATAATAATAAGAATATGAATAAGTTAAGGAGGTAAGAAATGTTGCTCTGTAATGTTGCCCAAGCCGCATTGCTTGAAGTTTTACATAAATTTCTTGAAGCTCCTTATTTGCCACATCTGACATGGAGAGTTTAATGTTTGTGTATTAAAATGAGTTAAAGATCGAAATAATGAAATATTGAAGTGAATTAAGTGCTGTAAATATTTCACGTTGATAGTGACAAATTTGTCTGTACACATTGTGAGTAGACGCAATGGTGCGGAGCGCATTCTTCATACAAGTTTTGTAACTGGGCGCGCGATAGGTCACAATGTGCGACGCCGAAAGCAATTAGCGAGAGCACATAAATTATGTCGAAAAATAAAGTAGCCCGGACATTAATACATTAATTCCAAGGTCGTGCAACACCCAACGTACTCCATTTCACCCAAACATCCAGTAATTATTGGTGCATTGGACTCAAAAGGTTAGCCGGTTGTGTAAATATTGGTGTTTACGTGTTGAGTGAAAGAAGGCGTGTGTTACTAAAAATTTTACTTTTCATTGGCGATGACTTTTAGTTATTTAGGAGCTGAGGTTAATGTAAGTTTTTTTTTAAACTAGTACTTACGTGCGGCTTTGCCCCCGTGGATCCAATTTATAGTCATCTTCCATTTTATCACCTTTCGTACTTAAGTCCAACTCGCAAATCCCCGATTTTGTAGATATCGTTGCAACTCTGTACTATTGTTGCAACAACTGTGAATTAATTTTTGAAATCGGATCGGTAGTATTGGAGTTAATTCGTAATAAACATACAAAAATACAAATCTTCCTTCTTTATTAATAGTGTGATTCATTGGCGTTACAAAATTATATTTGCAATTAAAACTTCTGAGCTGATTTGTAGGAATTTCGAATTTCAGCGAGAAAGGTCAATGAATAGTTTTTATTTCGATAAGTATGACTATTCCGTTGTAATAAAGGACTTACAGTTTTTCCTCCAGTACTCGACAAGTTTTTCCAATCGAGTTGCAATGAAAGTAATATCTAACCAATGCTTGCTAGATATTTATCATAAGTTCAGTTGTGTAACCCAGTAGAAACCTAGAGCTCATAGCTTAGTGGAAGTTAAGGCTATTTTTCGATTTCTCCTTAATAGCGTAATACATTGCGTTACAAGTTCGGTACGTTGTTAGTGTATGATAAACTGAGATGTTAACTATGAGTTATCTAAAGGTAAACACGGATAGGGCTGCCTGATCTGAGATGTTGCCTTTAATCGATCGGACTACACAAGTTCAAACCATCATGACGTGGATCGACAAACCTTTTTTTTCAGGTTAGCCACAAAAAATGCCTCTTCATAGTGAGTTTTCGGACCGGTGACCCCACACGCGGGGCAATTTTTTGTTGCCAGCCTGGAAAATATGGTTCAAATCCTAATTTGTATCGAAGGCTTAAAAAAAATAAAATTCCTATTTGCTTACCTAGGAGTCTTTTTAATTATTTTTTTTTACTACCGAATTATAAATATATGATCTACTCTAACTTTTTTTTTGTCGTCCCGTTGACAGCCCTGAGCGCGGCATATCGGAACGGTAGACGTATTTACGGTCGAATTATACGTGAGCGGTTGTTTGGAGTTCCCATGGCAAGTCAAACAACACGGTGTATGCTCATTAATGGAAGATAATACCGTTCCTAGCGGGTACACTATAGGAAGTCTTAATGGCGGGGACTTAATCTTTGAGATGTTAGCGCTGTGCTGTGCTTTTCCACGTGATAATTGTAGGGAACATGAATTAGGGGTGCTTATGATGGCCCATGATGCACGCATATTATATTCACCTATGGTTGCGTAATGCAAATTATCGACAATGACCGCATCCAATAGGAGGTTTTGTCTGTCGTCATCATGGTGCATGGTAGCAACCAGTTATCAGTCTTAGTCTGACGTAGAGGTAGCCTTTTTATTGTCATTATTTATAGACGTTGGTGTCCCACAGGTGCCACCAAAAAGGACTCCCGTAATTCCTATACGTATCTTTCGTTATATTTTGTCTCTCTTAATCTACTGCGTCTTGTTCGTTGCGCCACCTTTTCCTTGGTCTGCCTCTGTTTTGCTTTGATGTCTTTAAATATATCGAAATCTCAATAATATTGCAGTTAGTGTGAGCTTTAGGACACTTTTAATGCGTGCAGCGTTGTGCAATTTCCATATCTATTAATCAACGATTGGGTCACAGTACAGAATAACGGTCCCTCGCCTACCTCATGTGTGAGATGAATTCTATTAGCCGATTGTGAATCCATTACCAGTGTGTTGGTTCGTTCAGAGGTATCAATACTGACTTGAATATTGAAATAAAGTGTGCATAAATTATTTACGCTCTAGTCGGCAGTGATTCTTAACCTTTTAGTCCTGAATTTTGGCTACGCCGCTATCAGCCAGTTGGTTTAATAAAAGTAGCATTCAAGTTATTATCGCGTTGCATTTCAATACCTTCAAGTCAAGTCTTTTAACCTCAGAGGCATCTCCTCGCGGACCGCTTGAGACCCACTTGACCACCAGTTAAGAAGTGCGATTTTCCCACATTGGACCACTGCTGGTGGCCAACCAGCAAAAACTATTATAAACGTATCCCCTATGCATCTATTTATATTGATTAGTAGATGACGCCTGCAACATGGCCTAGCGGTGAGGATTACCCTATCTTCACAATCCTGGATTCATCACGAATCGTGAATTCGTAGATAGCCAACGTGTGTACCATAATTGAAGTATAAAACCTTATAAAATATTTGCGATAGAGCCCCTATAACTGTTTAGATGCTGCAAATCTCTATTTGACATTCAGCTTCGATACCGAGAATTTTCTATGAAAATACATAAATGTATGTATTTTAATTCAGAATTCATGCCGTGTACCGGGTACCTAGATAATTTATAGCCCGATCCTGGGATATAAAATATAGAATGATAATAAGTCCACTTCTTCATGAGACTCGCAGCGTAACGAGAGACATGTCACGTAAATCACGTCAATCGCCCGTCAAACGTTAAACACCACCGGGACAACTCGTATTCGGTAATATCGACAACGGAGATATCAGTAAAAATAAAATACTATCCAGATTCTAGAGTGGTTTAGATACGACTTGCTAAGCAGATGTCATTTAAGATTATGTTTAATGATTAGCAAAATCTTAATTTCGAAATAAAATGCTAGTCACTCCTTATGAAAATATTGCTTTATTTAATAGTATCTTAATTCAGGAATATACCTAAGCAAAAACAATAGAGTGCGATCGCACGATTGCTTTTTAATACAGTGACCTTATTTCGAGTGACAATGGAAGAGAAATTGGTCATTCCCACCCGTGTTCAGCACATCCTCTGCATTGTGTCCAATCGAGGATGCTACCACGACCACTATAATTGCACTTTGTTATGCCACTCGCGTACCATTCGTCCGCCTTTTACCTCCACTCTTCCTGGAAAATTAACTACCTTACTCGGTATGATGCTTGGACACAATATAGTAAATCGTTCCACACAATGCAACCAAAATTCACGCAAAAGCGTATAGATTACCCGCTCTACGTACGATGAACTGTTCAATCACAGAATTTTTGTTGCACAAGGTTAGTTTTTTATGGCAGAAATTTTGGAATCGTATTTGAGGGGTTCTATACTGTTACATTATACACAATATTTTGTTGACCTGGATAATCTTGGAACATTCGAACATTCTTTTTTTGAATAGTCGATTGTTACGATTTTTGAGAACCAGCTGAAATAATAAACAATGTATCTAAACCGCACAAAGCATTTAAAGAGACTGCGGTAAACATTATTAACGGAACACGATTCGATGCTCTCAAATGTAGCATCGTGTTCTTAGAATGGGACTGCGCTCTGTGCGTTGAGATTTTCATTTCCAGATTTACGATCAGCAAAGACTCGCTTCCCTCAGACTGTCAGCCCATAATTAGGTTTTATGTTGGTCCCTGCTTCTCTGAAATCGTTAAAGACCGACACGTCGTCTAATAGGAGGCGTGCGGTGCGATGCAGATTATACGACCGGCCGTACCGAGTGCATGTGTTCAGGTCTGCAACATTAATCGCTTTATTACCATGTCGCTATCTAGATGTGAATTTTCTATCATAATGAGCGAATTAGCAGCTACTTATTAGTCAGTCGTTGGAAACAACGCGTAAACTGCATTCAAAAGGATCGCTTGTCGGTTGTAAGATTGTCGCTTTAATATAATGCATTCGGTTTCCACGTAGCGTCTCTAAGTCCTAGTTCATGCACGGCCCCAACGAATTATTATAATGTATTCCTGTTTATCTGCCCTTTACATTATATTTCCACGTCCAGACGTTCTCTGACATTTCCTTTGTCTCCGATAATGATGTTCGGCGTCGTGATCGGATCCCGGCTAACTTATGCAACCTCTGTGTGGGGTTCACGTGCCGCCTCTAAGTACGAATTACGATCGGCATCGCCGCCGGGTAACAGTTCGTGTTCGTTATTTTTGTCATCGCCGTCACGAAGCTCCTCTCCATTGTTCTAAGTTATGAATTTTAATTTTATTGCCAACACGCTTCTTATCGAAACACTCGTGATAGGTCTTTGTTGTATTCCATTTTTCTATAAAAAGCTTTTGGTATTCCAATTATAATGTTGACTTAAAATCCTCTGAGCAAAAATGATTCTAAATTTTATAAGCCTTTCATAATTGAAGACGTAAGTGGAAGGAGCAGATAACTGACATTTAAAAAACTCCCGGAAGTTTACGTTAATGGACGCTTTTGGACCCGAATATTTATTTGAAATTAAAATAATGTGGGTTTGATGTCATTATCTAGCTTGATACACTAACTAGATAATCAGATTATTAGCTAGATAATGAAATAGGAAAGTTACAAGATTTGTCAAATTTTTATGATAAAAAATGAGTATAAACTCGAAGGTTGCTAAATGCTAGTTGTAAACTTCTTCCACTTATGTCTTCAATATAATTGAGCAAACATCTTCCTTTGTTATAATAACGCAACACGAGTCGTAAGCACTTGAAATATAATGTACTTAGTATAACTAATGCATGTAACATTAAGTAGATTGAAATGTTGCCTTGAGACGAATAGCGAGTACTGAAGTTGCTCAACGTAATACGCTCCCCGAGATTCGTTCCGATGTGCTTATTCCGCTACCGATTCGTATCGGTAATTCAATTACAGAAACACATGTAAATGTCATACAGCAATGAAACCATTGATATAACCGACGGCTTCGAGTGCTCTTGCGTAAACGCGAGTTGCGACGCTCTATAATAGAGAATCGTGTGGCTGTTCCTCTTTATTGGGCAACGTTCGCAATATTTACGGGCGCGCTTTTGTTATTTCGCTCCGTATTTACATTCTGCATTATCAGACCTACGCATCTTTGCGCAATCTCTTTTGTAATGCTCATTTTTGTTGTTTTTGTTCGCAGGTAAGCTTCGGAAGGTTCTGGCGGTGTGCGTCAACTGCTCGGTGTACGGTGTATACGGTGGGTAGTTAGCATTCACAGCGTATGCGACATCAGTATGCGCCCGCGCACCTCACGGACGCTATTTGACGAATGATTCACTCCCGTTTTCTTCGTAGTTCGTTCCATACGTGACGTCACGACTCCGTTGTCGCACGCGTCTCAAACACGAAATTAAATTAAGTCGAACCGTTATTTATATGGGCTTACTAGGTTTCACGTGAATAGTTATGTCTCGTAGCGCTGTGATAGTTTCTCGTATGCTCGTCGCCGCTGTGATCACGCCTACTCGAAATTGACATTGACACGCTCGGAACGTGTTTTTATTTGCACTTTACCTAAAAACCGCCTAATCAGCGCACTCCGTAACAAACTCTAGCTTAATGCTCTCTCAATTTGCAAACGACGTTATTATACAATCTAATGTTTCCTGGACGATATTTTGCGTAGATACGTCTCGACGTAATCTAAATTTGTAAACGACCTTTGTTTTCGTTATCTACTCGAAGGGACGCTTATAAATAGCGGCCGGGGAAGATAGCACGAAATGTATGGCGGCATCCATCATGGGCTGCCGTCTGTTCGGAAAGGATCGGGTTTACGGGAAATCGCTCCGGCCGGCCCGCTTAGTTCCTGTCATCTTTTACGACAATCACCAACTATCGGGCGGTGCTGCATTGTAGAACAATGGGGATGCCAAACGCCGCCGATCGCCTGAGACATCCCGCGTGCGCATTTCTAAACCGCGATTTATGCAGTATTGCCCGTCTCGCCGCCGCGCCGCGTCGCACGATAACGAATGTCCAATATACCATTAGGTTGCTCGGGAGAGTTCCGGGAGTCGAGGACGGTCCGGCTGCCCCAGTTCGGTTACGGTGTCCCCTTCCGTCGGTTTTGCGGTGATAGCTTCACGGTTCCGACTCGGACGTAACTCCGGCTCGTGTTACATGTCCGCGGTTCGCATTCGAAACTGCGTAACGCGACACCTCACTCTCTCCGGGATCAGAGCGGAACGTTTCCTGAACCTCCCGTTGGTCGTCATTGTTCGTGTTCGCGATCGGGTCACACTGCAGTTCAGAGGGCAGCCGTTACGCTACAATAGGAGAGGCGAAAGTTTTCCTACGATTGCTATCGTATATTTCGGTGCGATTTCCCGTCTTTGCGAACAACAATCTACGATATCTCAAAACTCTGTTTAATTTTATGAGAGTTTAAAATAAAGAACACAATCAACTATTTAATCGTGAGCCTTGGAATGTTAGGAAAGAATTTTTAACCTACGTATAGAGTTACAACACGCCGAGTTCATTGAAATCTCCATTAGGTCCACGCTCAGTATTTTCATTTGTTTAGATAACATTTATTGTTCAATTAAGCCGGCCTTAGCGGGGATGACCCCTCGTTGTTTACTCGTCGCGCCTTATTCGGTGCGGGATATTAGCGAGATTAGCGAAACACGTCCGTCCGTGGGTGATCTTCGCCTCGATTAATAAAAAAAAACAAAAGGACATCACGTAGCGCCAGAGAATACGGTAAGGTCGCAGATATTTAATAACTGAAGATACAGCAAATTGCTTGAGCGTGGGAGTTACCGAGTAAACATGATTTCAATACCTATGCGACTTGTGTAACACTGTCCAATGTAGTTGATGACATACGATAACATCCCTTTCGGATATAAGATTTTTTCATTCATTCAGTCATTTTTTTAAGCATAAACATACGTGTTTTTATCTGTTTGTCATTTGAGAAATACCTACGTAGGTTTTAACATACCCATAATTCCAGTAGCACGTTATTGGTGTTCCAAATATTTAGTTCACAATTGATCGGTCGGTCGCATATGTAACTGGTTATTGCTTACAACACTATTACGTTATATTAAGTTATTTATTAATAACAATGTTTACAGAATAAGCTTTTAGAGCCAGTTTCAAGCCCTAGCCCGGAGCGTATTGCAATAGACCACCCGACTGCCGTTTTGAAATACTACAAGACTAATGTATTGTGCGCACTTTCCCACACGTTGCATAAAATGGACGAAACGGGTTTAGAGTAAAAGAAATGTATTTTAAAATGTTGTATTGTGATGTAATAAAAATGAACTATAGGTCGCCCTGTTGTCGAAATTCGACCATAAACATTTAAAATAATAAGTTTCACTGAGGAGCTATAAAAGGCCTATAATATGTTCTCAATTCAATCAGAGTTCAATTTGGCATGAAAGGTCTCGTTACCAGGCCATTCAATTTTATCACAGACTTTCAACCATAAACAAAAGAGAATTTCGTGTAGGATTATCGTGTCATGTCAAATGTGGTGTGCGTGTTGTAGTGTGTTGTGTAGTGTGCTCTATTGTAGCGTTTTATTTATTAAAAATATGCAATATAAAAAGCATATTATAAAGAATATTGGTATTCCACGCTCCTCCTCCATATCAACTATAGCTGGGAGAAATCTCAAGCTTTTACATCTACGCGTCTTTCGGAAAAAGGGGTACAAAGTTTTCAGCTCGCGTATTATCATATAGATGTAGCATATAACAACAATGTACATAGCAAACAATGTTTCCATGCGTTAGCGCATCGACCTGAAATCTCCACAGTCCCGTCGACTACACTATCAAATGCATGCTCCTCGCAAAGATTTGTTAACAATACCTTTATGTGCACAATCCGCGACCTAAGAGATGTTATTGTATCTGAGGCCTACCCCACAAACCTATTGTCCGTTTTCGTCGGCCATAATTTGCGCCAGTGAACCTTTTCACCGAGCACAATGGTCCGCCGATTATTTCCAACTGTCGGGTATTAGCATGGCCACGTCTGTGACCTCTTAACGGCCATTGTTTACCTCAGAATAGATAACGGACAACCGAGGAGTGTTGCGTAAATGTAGCAGATTCGTGCGCGTACTGCTGACACGGATTTTATCATAATAAGTTCCTTTGGTTGGGGTTTTACCAAAGGAAAATTGAAGAACACAAAAGACGCTGGTTTCCTAGAATATTTGTCCTAAAAGTAGTTATTATTATGAAATTAATTAAAAGTTTGGTCTCAACTCTAATCAAGACAATGTATTCCTACTGAATACATTGTCTTGTTTAGAGTTGAGATTACCTATTACGAGCATCTCATACTTATGCTATAATCTAGCTTATAACTACTATCTATAGAGAAATATCCCAGAGAAATGTCTTCAAAATTCAAAACACAGCGCAACTGTTTTCTCTCGCATAATTATTGCAATACCATGGTCTCTAGCCCAGTGTCCTACGACTGTCCAAGACAAAAATGGTGCTATCCTTTTTTCTTCGTCAAATTGTTCAGATGCCGAACCGCCACATGAAAAATTCAATAGTATCGGAGTAGGCATTGACGATTGAGCCGCGAGTTTCTGAAGCGGCCGCGTGTGAGCGCTGTCAGTGACCTTGGTCCCCGGTTCAATACCCATTAATTATTCTATTACACGCGCGCACCGAGCACGCCTCATATCGCTGGGATAAGCTGATCCTGTACGATCTTTCATGTTGCATTTTCTTTTCCTTTTGATGTTGTTGGTGCTTCGTCTATTTTTATTGCGTGTTCTACACGTAAGCGTCGTGGCTCTTTTATTTATTCATAGTTCCTAACGCGATGTTCTTTTTATTCCTAAAGTGTCACTATCAAAATGACTTAGTAATAATGGAAATTATAGTGTTTGGCGAGCCACTATCTTTTCTAATTCTATTTGTTTGTTGGAAAATTTCACTTTTATTTGATCAGTTCGTGCACAAATGATTATATTGGGATTATCGTGACCCTCAGTGAAATTTTATCGTGATGTACGTGTGCGCCCGCGCACGCGACCCAATTCGACTAAGTGGTCGCTCTGACGAATGATCCATTCGGTTGATGGGCCGGATAGGAGATAGGAGAGCTTCCTACGTTACAATTTATTACACTAGACTTACAAGTGGCCCATATTTAGATTTATTGGGTAGATTAGGACGTATATTGTTTATCGCTTAAGTTCTCAGACGCTTAGAAATCTACCATGATTACTGTCCTCGTCATTCTGCAAACTATATACTGAAATAGTCGGTGATTATAGGAGCACTTAATTTTAAGTCGAATTCCGAAGATAATTGCTAACTGTAAGAACACACACAGACATAATTAATGAGGACTCAGTAAATAATTGAGTAGCGATTATTAGCTGTAATAAACCGCCTCGGCGCCATCAATAGACGATAATTCAAGCGTCGGCGGTACAGTTTCGAGTTCGAGCTTCGTACTCTACGTTATGAAAGCGATTTGTTCGATTTAAACGAATATTGCTCGTATTACTCATATACGAGCACGAATAGTCCGCAACTGCCTAATACGTGTTTTATATAATCTACGGCAACCACACAGAATTATTTATAGCACGACGGACTAAATATAGAGGTTCAATTAGAATTCTAAAGCGTGCTATTATCATATCCATAGATGATTAAGTCGGATCAGCTAATTGCCCTAATATGGCGCATCTCGGCGCCAGCGCATGTCCACTCGAGTAGCTGGAGCGGCAACCGATTATAATAGTATTGTGCGACGCTCTTCGCTATATTAATGGAGCCTAATTTCTCAATTACGTGATCCGTCCCATGTTTGGACCAGTAGTTGTATGATGGTTATCGGGTATAGAGAAAAGTATTTTGTGTCGCTAAAAACGAATTGGTATAAATCATGACATTATCATTTGAAAGGTATAAATATTTCTGTTAAAAAGGGTTTTTATTTCTTATTTGAAATTATATTTAAGCTATTTTATGATGTCCGAATCTTTGCAGTTCAGGTGTGGGAAACGAACAATACGCACAAACTTTCACATTCACAGTATGAGCACAGTTTAGTAGCAAAGGTTAAATTGTGCTACTTCGTGGGACTCGTTAGAAATTACTGTTTTAACATAATAGATAACCGTCACTTTATTACTTTCCGAAATAACCAGGTTTCAGCCGTTTGTCATTTAAAATTTTACGGAATAGAATTAATTTAAAACTCATGCATTTAAATAGGAAAGTGATAGGTAATATAAAACAATGTAAAAACAGATAAACTTTTTTGCAAAATTGTGCCGAAGATAACGAAAAAGTGAAGTCTACCCGATAATTTTTTTTAAAAGACGTAAATCTCAAATTCCACGAAAAATTCGTCCAAATATTTTGCAGACAATGATAACAAAGACTCGTAAATCCCACAGGAATATTGCACGTCTCCCTGACGAGCATTGTCAGTGGGTCCCGTGAAAAACACCACTAACACTGCAAGCACCACTTCCGCGCTGAAAACTCGTGTAATTTTATAACATAATAAGAAAATACATTTTTAAGAGATTACACAATACATAATACATACATGAATTAATGCAATGTTTGTTAGTTTCCATAAAAAAACTTAGACCCTTCGCTCACAACAAAATCTGTTGGTACCCAATTATGATTTTCTTTAGTCTCCCACTTACTTGTTCCGCATGCTAACAATTTCTCTTTTTCAGCTACAAGATCATCCTTAAGCTTCTTCAAAGCATACTGGAGTTGTGAGGGCTCACTAGTGAAGTTTTGGGCACTCTTGCCTGTAGTTATGTAGGTCAGAAATTCTGAAGTGAAGTTTCTTTTTCTGAATCCTGAGAATGAAGGCCTCCCTATTGACATAGGTTCTGTATTACTATGATTTGGTCAGTAGAGCTTGTGCCATTTTGGAAACATACTTGAAATATATTGGTGAAATATCTATCTTTGGTTTCTCACGCCTTTTTAGAAAAACGTCATTAAGTTCTTTTCTTGTACGCCATTTGCCTTTACTTGTTATTTTTTCTAAAACATCGAGGTTTTCAAGATATGTTCCAAAACAAGCATGGAATATAGCTTCAGAAGTTTTTAGTGGATCGGAACCACTTCTCATACGAAAAACTACATTTTTATCTGTACAAAAGTCAGAATAAAGTTTTAAGGCGATCGAACCTGAGAAACTCCATTTATTTATACCTTTATTCTTCCATATAGCAATGAACAATAATAATGGGATATAGACCTTTTGTGTTGATCTAGCAGTTGTTAATAATAGTATGTCACCAAGTTCTTTCATTACTCCTGAGACATTTCCAGGGTAGCTTGCATCTTTCAAGGAATTTATTATTTCATTCGCCATTGGTAGCATTTGGAGGCTGTTTGATAATGCGGATTTAAGCTTGTCATAATATTTATCCTCCATTACCATTAGAATGGCTTGAGTCATCGGACCTAAGCTTCTAAGAACTCCTGTACGTCTTTTAGGTGCTATGGTAATCCCTTGTAGCAATGAGATGTGTTGATTTGTTAATCCGTATTGAGAGATATTTTGAGTGTTATCTTGCTTTATGTTAGTCACTCTCGCTTTTCCATCAACACCCCTCTTAACTCCTCTTTTTGCTACTGATTCCCTTACTCTAAATCTTGTAACACCAGTCCGCACTTCATAAATTTCAACAATAGGTGTACGTACAGTAAAATAAAGTTCTATCTTTAGAGCCTTAATTTTTAAAACAACCGCTCTTACTGAAACATCTATATCATCAATTTTAGCAGTGTAATTAAGAAATCTATTTTGTCCTGGCTTGTCATTTTCCCCTTTACGTGGACAAGTAAAGACAGTCATAAGGAATCCTGATAATTCGTCTGAAAGATCTATATCATAAATGAGAATGTTAATATAATACTCTATCCTTTGTTTCTTCACTTCCCCCAATTCATCAACTATTATATTAAGAATTTGCAGAAGCTTTTCTATGTCGTTATCTCTAATTCTACTAGAGATAACGACGTAGTGTCTACTTCCATTGATGATGGCCCTGGAATGCTCATTATTTATTTTTGATCAAGCGTTTTTAAATATTAAAATAAATCTTTGTTATTGCTTATTCGGTCTCCCCTATTTACAATCGCAATTATCCATATTCCGATACTAATCATTGTCGGTGATGTATGTCGCATTCTTTTGATTTACTGAAATGATGTGAAAGAGTAAGGGAAGGTTGATGACAAATGACTGCTATAAATTAAGATAGGGAGGTAGTCAATATAATTTCACTCAAAAATTTCAATCTAATGAAAGAAAGTGGGATCGTATAACGGCTAAAGTAGATACTCCGTTGCTTACTAACTGAAAAATTACCTAAGTAATTAAGGGCCCTTTTTTCCGCTTACTGATAAAGTTTCTGATAGACTATCCACAACTTTATTGACAGATTCTCCATATAATATCTGTCAAACTATCCGACACCTGTCAGTAAGCGGTGAAACAAGCCCTTAATCTACAAAGATCCATGTTAGATCTATACATTTTCCTGTTAAAGTTGTGTTACCTACCCATTTTATCCACTGATGACTCTGAATTATATACTGAATGTTCAAGGGCGAGCTTTCGGCAATTTCCAATTTGACACTGTTTCTTGCAACAGTACAATGTGGTACACCGTACAATGCATGCGGCCGCGGGCCGGCTGTAATCGGTGCAGGCGGCGCGGTTATTTATGATGACAGAATAATATTAGGCTCGCTGCTGGATAAAGCTGTGAAGTGTCAGTACTTACACCGCCGAGTGTCTTACAAGTGGTTAGCGGCTAGAACAAGGTCGGACTGGCGAAATGCTAATCGATTTCTAAGTCGATTCGCATAATTTCTTCGTCATTTCGTCACTTTTACTTAATAGCTACAGTTTTTGTGTTGATGAATTTGTGAAACATAGATGAAAATAAAGTTAGAGCTAATGAAGAAAGTATTTCCGCTTAGAAAGATAGCGATATAAGTATAACTTCTGCATAACTCAATTAGCCCAAAACAATGCTAACGAGCTATATGACACTATCGACGAAAGAACATCACTAGCTGACGTGGGATAGTGCGGATTGACATTTGAATGAGTCAGGCGACTAGTGCGGAGCACCGCACGTCACGCAATTAGGAATGTCAATGTCAAATGTATCGATTGTCGATTTGAATACGACACATGTCGACCGTGCTATTGTTCAAAATTTGCATAGATCATTCTAGACTAATGCCACACACAAAGATAAATGGATAGTGTAGAATAAAGTAGGAATAGTTTAGTTTAATGGTGATAGAGACATTGAAAACTTGATTATAATTATTTAGGTTTGATAGGCTCATGACAAGCTAAATCGGTAACAATGCTGAACGAAACCATACAACCGTTAGAGCTAAATTAACGTTGTAATCAGTGATAAAACTATACGGACCAGAGAAAAATTTTGTTTTTGTTAGGTTTTTTATTGCATCTTTTTATCATTGAATAGTTTGATGTTTGGCAGTACCACCGGGCTACAATACTACAAAGTAATTAGTAAGCGGCCTTCCTATTGATTTCTATAATTGTTTAGTCATAACAATCGCATAATTTAGAATTCGGTAGGTCAATGTCGCGGTATTGTGTGTCCAATTACTCGCGGGCTTTGTTTTGATCTTACGATTTGCATCTAGAAGGTTCTATTTACTGATTGTTTATTGCTAGGGTCTGGGCGAGTCCTGTTTAACCATGTATTTCAACTAAACATTTAACTGTGCCGAGAACTCAGACATTAAGAAATAGTGCGCACCGGAGATAGGCAAATTGTCAAGTTTCGTAAATGTGATTTTCCTATCTCTAGTTTTAAATAATTTCTTATATTGCTTCTAAATGATTTTGATGCCTCAAGTGCGGTGCTAAGTTAATGTTTCTCCATTATCCTCTGTACGCGTTTGGGATGTAAATAAACAGTATGTAACCGTTATGCCAATTTATGTATCGTTAGCGCTAATGTGTCGAACTGGCCTACTGGCATCGAAAGATACGCTTTTCGTTTCGCTTACACATTCGAGATATTCGTATTCTGACTTATGTAGATTTCCAAAAGCAGCATTGACGCCTCTGCCCTTAATTTTTAATATGTTCAGATTTATTTAGTACCTTCGATACGAGTTTCTTTTCACTTTTTCTCGTCCGGACTAGGAGACTACATGTTAAAAATTGTGATGTTAATTCTTTCATCATCATCTTGAAAAATGTCTTCAAGTTTCATTTTTTTTAGCATTCTCTCTAACTTAATTTATATTATACTAATATTTTACATTATCAGCTTTTTTTTCTAGACTATTTAATAATATCGCAAGAATTTCAAGTGTAAATAAGCTATCAACGCCCATACACAGTGGGTGGAGATTTCTCGAACTGATAAACTTTTCACATTCTTTATTTAACGTTCGGTTCTTTTGACTTAATTGTTAGTGTCTGCTGAATTGAGATGAAAAAATCAATCTAGGCCAACAGTTCAATGTATAATTTAAATACGTTTTGTTGTTTATTGATTTTTGTTTTAAAAATAATCTCAAATCTCAAGAAAAGTAGAATAAAAAAAAACTACTAAACGATAGACTTGTTCTTGTGCAGGAGGCAATTTTTAATTTAAATCCTTCTGCAAAGCCATTAAAACTCCCTAATATTGGAGATTCTATACACCAATCTCTGCAATGTACTTAAACGGTGATGGTTTTTATTTATAACTCCTAGTTTGTCGGGCTTCCTCGTGACTCAGTCGGTAGCTTCGTTAGTTGGTGGCCAATGCCACAGTTTCGTGATATTCGGCGGATTTATTACGACCGGTTGTCAACTGTGACCAAAACGACGGCTTTCAGTTCCGCTGTGCACATCTAAACAGGAATTATTTGAATTAATTTGATTTTTAACGACTTACGAGTACATAGCGCCTCCATGAAATGCCGCAAAAGGCTTTCTTAAGAGCAAAAGGTTCTTTTGGGCAATACAAGTTTGAAACTTGAAACTCATTTTTGGTTGTTTATGGCTCCATACCTTAAAAGACGAAAATCACGTTCTAGCTTGTATTATACAGGAAACATGATATGAACATTCAGATTAATATTTCGATTATGGAAATGACAAATGCAAGATGCATTTATCGACGAAACAATAAAACATAATTTCTAATGTAATAGCCCCGCAATAAACATTATTTAGTACTGTCTCGCGTAATGCATAAGTCTTCTGTGAGAATTGAACCTTCCTATTCATAATAAATGATATCGTGACTCCGAGCTTACTTGTTTCCTTGTGTTGTTGTGTTGTCTCCACACGCCTGAATTTCAACATCGGATATACCTCCGTAAGTTAGTATTACTCACTGCTTATATTCTTTAACGTTTTTATTTGTTAGTTTGGTTTCCCAGGTTTTAAACCTGATAAGACACCAGAAATCATGTAATATTTGCCTACATTTACATTGTTCATCCGACTATGAAATTCAAGACTATTTTTTGCCCGAACAAAAAGGATAAACTAAACGTTCCCACCATTGTGTGTAATTGCCACGCAAATCAAATAAACAACGGAGCATCAAAATATTTCAGAACATACTCTCACGTGGAAGTAATGTTCAATGGCTACGTTCAGCTTAGATCGGAATATAGGTCTCAGGGCGTAGAGCACGGAGATAAATAGCTTTATTCATGTTCGCAACGTTGAGAAAACACTGACATTTTACGAGGCGTGACCGAGAGATTTTTCTTGTCAAACAGTAATAGCTCGCACATTTAGTGTTCCTAACGGGGCGCTCGCTGAATACGAATCCGCCAATTAGTGGCTAGCAGGCCGCAGCGACCGCGACGACCGTTTGTCTGAACGTGTTTGAACTCAACGGTTTCGGCGATTAGATCTCGAACCCGTTTGTGACTCATACGGCCGTTTCGCATAATATGTCCGAAGTTTCTTTGATTCTGCGATGATCTAGGGCCCGTCTCCTGAGGGCAGGGATACTGGATGAGCCGGTTTCCACATCGAGCTTTGTAAAATTTGGTGTGGTGATTCACAAATATATAAGCCGCATATTTGTTACGTGCTGTTAAATAATACTCGTCTCAAAATTTTGGCACCGTTTTAAAAAATGATAGCGCCGAACTGTCTCACACAGAATTAGTTGGTTTCGCAACGATTCTCGAGTTGGCACCGAACAGGATACACAATAACGCTCGACAATGCTTCCGTTACCAATGTTCATTATTTTCTGGGAATGTTTTTTGTGTTTCTGTAACAATACCTCGGCGGTGCTTTTTAGCTGACAGCTAATATTCTGTTACATCACTTTTTGCGCACCTTTTTACATTGTCCAAAAGTATTTCATTACTTTTTCGGTCATTAACCTTGCCATTGATAGCTGTCGTATCTCCCACGGTATCTGTGATCTAAACTACTATATATAGATATCCTTTAGCACCCCGGGCGCTAATTACCTCTTTCACTGACTCACCGTCTGGCGTCCATTTCGTTTGCATCTCCGTTGGTGCTCAGTCTTCAGACTGTCCCCCTCTACGATTGGGCTTTACTTTTTTTTTTATCTCGAGTCGCTTCACAATGAGTATTGTTTGGTGTTACTCAAGCGTGGAAGTGTGAATTTGCAGTGATAGCCATATTTACAAATGCTGCAAAGTGTTCTAAATTGACAACTTCACTCCGTTTAACAATAATGATTTGATGATCCTCTATAATGGTAGCAAATAAAATAGAATAATTTAGAAGTGTCTAAGAAAAAAATGCATTCTCTTATTATTTTGCATTTATCGACTTATCGTGTATAACCTAAACCTTGATATTAGATACGTCGGTAGTGTGACCAGTGGGCACACAAGTTTCTACACCAAAATCTTACCAAAAATCTTTCCTTTCTTTTCTTTTACTTTTAGTATGTCTACATTTGGTTCCTCTCGTCAATACTCGGAAGTGTAACACAAAGGGCACAATGTCGCACGTTGCCGCCACCTTTCCCACGATACAGTAATTTCAAAAATTCATAATAATTGTTACGTAAACGATTGTAAACTCTAGCATCTAAATAATACGGTTCAGTTTTCGTGTTACAAGTTAGTGGGTTTTTAGATCAGAATGTTTTGTTCTTAATAGTACGTTTAGGTAGATAATAGATCATTGTTGTTATGGAATCCGGGTGACTATTAAGCCAACTTCCCATGATCGATTTAATTTTGTCTGCGTCTATTAATTGTAATTGATGCTTGGTCATTATAATTGTTATCATTATATCGTAAGATGCGTTTTCTAAACCTATAATTCTACTTGTTGGTGCGCAAGCGCAGCTATTAACGGAATCTCTAAAACTTTTAGGCTCATATTCAGTTTCACTTTTCTAGTGGCGATAGGACGTTACAGACAGACACACTTTTTACATTTATAGTCTCAATAGGTAGAAATCTGAAAGGTTTAATTATATCTAATACCTATTTACAAATAAAACACCTAAGACAATGTAGTACTATAGGTGTCGAACTTCTTAAGCGTTTTGTGCTAAACGACATTTGCAGTCGTGTCTGACCACACCTTTAGATCGTTCAGTGTTAATTTACACTCGGAGTTTCTAATATGATCCTTATGTTGTTGTTATTAAGAACCTGTCAGCTTCCGCGAGAGGTCTGTGACTCTTGCGTAAAGTTTTTCGCAACGCTATTGTCTATACGAGAGTAAGGTGTTGGCACCTGTGTGTTTTGCAAACATGCCACTGGGGTTTACAGGTTATGGGCCCCGAATGTGATAGGATCTACTTGTGAAATTCGGGATTAATGTTACACAATGCTAGAGTAAATAGTATAGTACAAATAGTATTTTACTTCTTCTTCATATTAATGATAGACTTAAAAGGATTGTGTACCAAACGGTTTCCATACAACGGGCCATAACGTTTTCCACCCTCTGAACCCTCACCTAGAGTAATAATTCTGTAGTATGTTGTGGAAATGCCTCAGAACTAGGCTTCTATGTTTTTGTTCTTTTTTATTATGATTTCATACAAAACAAAATAGATTTGAATATTTAAACGGCTTAGAGGGTGGAAAACGTTATGGCCCGTTGTATGGAAACCGTTTGGTACACAGTCCTACAATAATGTATTGCGATACAATAAAAAAACAATACAATAAATACAATGTAATAAATTTATGGTACTTGCGATCCTTTTTGTAGCGATGCTTTTGCTATTAGCACGAGGTTCGAGCATACGTACTTAATACGTAACAAATGAATTAAGTAATATGAAAGAATTGGATTCCAAGGACAAGTCTTACTTTGTCTACTGTAAGATATTTATATCGTTATGCTTTGCACAATCGTTATCAGGTCCAGCGCGTGATAAGCTAAGAGCAAACGTGGAGTATGTGGTAACTGGGGCAGGGGTTTACCTGCACACATCATTAGTAATATGTGATGTGTGTGTACTGCATATTATTCTGTATGTGCCATCTAAGAAGATGGATTATAGACCTATGTCATTTGGTCGAATTGTGTCAATTCAATTTTAGGCGTGATCTGTCGTCCTGGGTTTGACATAAAGCGACAAAATTTGCCCAAAAGTATACTTCTCTCATATAACTACGTACTGTAAGAGGAGGTTAAGAAAATGAAGACTACGTTCGTTTACGAAAATCGTAACGTGACTATTGAATATTAATTAACGTCTGTCGGCGAAAGTTAATCTTTTAGGACGTTGTCCGGTTTCCCTTTCGTGTCGAAATAACGGTATTGAAAAGCATATTAGAGGAGTCTCATCACGGACAAAAAGTACCTACGGTTTAGAGGCTTAGAGCAACTGTAGCCTAGTGGGTATCCGTAAACTTTGGTTCGCACGCGACAGGGTGCAGGCTCGAACCCGGGTAGAGGCGTGTACTAATGAGACATTTTCCGATCCGAAGTACACAATACGGATGCTCATTGCAGTGGGAGTGCCATGCTTCGGCACGAATGAGCCGGCTCGACCAGAGTGATACCACGGCATCACAGAAAACTGGTGTGTGCTGTGTTCCGTTCGGTGGTCCAACTTCCCTAATCCTCTATCCCTATTCCCATTTCTATTCCCTCGTGAAGGCCAGCAACGCACTCGCGACTCTTTAGAAGTCACGAGTGTCCATCGGCGACGGCAGTTGCTTTCCATCAGGAAAACGTCTGCTCGCTTGCTCCCTAAATAGTAAATATCATAAAACAAATGTTAAGATTAAATACATCTGGAAGTAAAAGGGCATTGAATATATCAAACAATCTTGCTATATTGCTATATTCTCATATAAGTGACAAGGTCTTTTTGAGAATAATAAAGATCTTTAAACCGAACAATCTCTTACGAAATGGTTGTAAGATGAATACATTTGAAACGGGAATAACAAAAGCTCGAAGAAGCGATCTTCTCTGAAGTATTGACGAGTGTTTACGAATTACTCACTGAGCTAATGTGAGTCCTGAGTCCAATTCAAGGGAATAACGCCTTTATCTGTAGGTGCATACTGATGCTTATTGCGTCTTAATGTGTTATTTGTCCAGGCGCAATTCAAAGGAATAACACCTTTATTGATTAGTAAATAAAGATTTCAATTCCCTGCAAAAGATCCAAAAAATTTGTTTTGTAGATGCGCGGGCGCCGCTGTGTCGTGCGATCAGCTGGTTTATTCAGCCCTTTGTCTGTACTTCCCCTAGTAAATGTATGATTGATTCCAGTTAAGTTATTCGTGGACACGTTGGGAACGGGATGATGCATTCAAATTTAGAAGGTAGATAAGGCGACATATTATTGTAATTCCTTGTAAATGTTTTCGCAGAACGTTATTTTGCAAACACGATCGCATTAAGTAAGTTACGTAGGTCTTAATCTTTAACAATTTGGTCCATATGAGGTGCTCTGTACTGTGCCGTGTACGACTCAACATAGCATTATTTGACAAGTCAATTTTTAATGAAAATTGAACGTCAGTAGTGAACTTTCTACGTCTTTTCATTGAGTAATTTTAAGTAAACTGTGATTCGTGAGGTATCAATTATAATTCTTCTCAATGAAGCAGCCATTAATTTAAACAGTCATCTTATATAACAACTTCCCTTACGCGGATATTTAAATTTAATTCGTATAATTCTGCCGTAAAGAGAATAAAGTCGAGGAAGTAACACCTTTCCATCAAAATTAAAACCTCAATTGGTTTTGACTCGAAATGTCATTTAAATATACACCGTCCAAAGCTATTTTACCTCCGGGAGGGACCTTAGGTCGAAGACATAAGGATGAGTGTTGTGACTCTACCAGAGGCTTAAATGTAATTGCGTGCTCGCGCTTGGCCTATATCGTTTACCGAATTATATCGTAATACCTCTGAGGCATCAGAATTATCACATCATTAACATTCTGGGCTCTGGCTCACTTGGCCGTGGAGTTTGAATGTCATTCACGCGGACGCTATCAGTTTTAATGCTGGATTAATGGAGTAAAACAGGAAAAGTATTTAGGGAATGTTGAAGTTTGCAACATGTCGTGTACGTCACGATCTTTAAGTACGATCATTATTCTACAATTTAGATCTATTTTCCCTTTGAGGATTGCAGAATATGAGAGAAAAGACGCGTGATATTGACACCGAAGTCACTGTCAAGTACATTACAATGGCCAAGTTTTGATGTTTGATCGTTATTAACCGATAGTATCGAACGTATCAATCACCGGACAGACCTGCCAAAACTGTATTGACACTGGATCGGCCCACGCTCCGCTGCGGCCCCGCCTGGTCCATTCACTCCGCAATGTCGCCGGGGACCCACTGATGGCGACCTTGGATCAACATGTCGCCAGCAAAAAATCGCAACTGACGCATCTGGTTATGTTACTTGTGTAAAGTCATACTCGGCCATTACAAACTTTGTTGCTTTTAACAGTTGTGAATTAACAACTGCTAAAAGCGACAGTTTGTATTTGACGTCAGGTTTTGAGCGTCTTTTAAAGACGTTGCGTCTTTGAACCATTAAAGGCCATAAATATGGTTTCATGCTAAACGCAAAATCGTGACGACAAATCGCGGAAGATAACGCTTAGACTTAGTCATCAAGTCAATTTTTTGCATTCATAATTTCCTCCGCGAGGCACGTAATTCGTCTGAACCGGCGAAGGCCGTATACCATAAAGGTATTACCGATCTAATGGGTGTCCTACGCGATGGTATGGAGCAGTCAGTAGGTTCAGTTCCGCGTCGTAACCGGGTTCGAGGTTTTTTTGAGCCGAGGCTGGCTCGGGGAACTCGCTAATTGACCGGTTGCGGCGTTTTTGAAATGCTTTTTGCGCGACCATTCTAGCGCAATACCTTTCACGGCGGTGTCGCATCAAAATCGCCGGTGGAAAATTTTATTTCAGGTAATAGGGGATCGAGGACGTGTGTCACTTGAAGCACCCTATAAAAATACTCACGGATGAGTTATATGGAGGCTTAGATCACGGAAGCTGCTCGCAAGTAAAGATGGAAAAATTATGTTTATGAACGTATGATCGGTAAGGGAGTAGGTGCAGTTTGTAATATAGAGACCTACGTAATCCGACACTATATTCATATTCTATGTCTATCTACGCATTAAGGAATTATGCTAGTAATAACATAGGTTGGTTTCTAAACTTTTTTTATGAATGTAAAAACCATAGCAAAAAGTTATTCCAATCAGATACTAAACATATAGGATGGGACTGGTTCAATAACCATAGGTCATCCATTTGTTAGTTTTTGCGTCTATAAGTTGCCGCCTCGACAGTAATAAATTAAAAAGTTAATAAGGTGGGCAGCGTAATCAGCTAAATGTTTGATCTAAATGCTTTGTGATTATGGACAGGTTTTTTAATGACTGCTGATGCTTGAACCAGTTCTGCCATATACATCTAATTCAAGGAAATATTGTGCGGACAAGTAAGTGTTTCCAGATGAATTATGGTAGTAATAACATAGGTTGGTTTCTAAACTTTTTTTATGAATATTTGAAATGTTAAATTGGTACTGTGTAAGAAATAATAACTAATGATGAGAGCTCTCATTGTTTAATCCTAACTTATCAATGTGTTATTATAAATTCTAAAATATTTATTCTGAATTAAAATTTGTTGTTTTAATGTTTGATTATTTTATATATTTTTATTAAATTAAAATGTTACGGTGGCGACATCTGGAGGTTCACACCCATTCCACGTGTAAAATAAATTACTTTGTCAAACTAGGTTTACTCATATATTTACTTGTTTACTTTTCTCCGTTTTAAATTTATGAAATTCTCGGCTAAGTAAACAACTCCCGAACAATGGAGGTACTTAAATAATAATTTAATTACATCTCAACATGTCGGCATGTTTAATTATTGTTTACGTACCATCACCGATCGAATACAAAATATATGTCGGAAACAATTTATACGCACTGGTTATTCTTTTTATTGTGCAAAGTCCAAAACAATAATCGTCAAGCTAAAGAATTGTTGTTTTAATAAGTAAAAGTCAAGGTCTGTGGAGTGCGGACTGGTCGGATGATGTTGTGGGATTGCTGTAGGGCTGCCCAATGCCCAACCGTGTCATGGGATAAGTTAGATTTTAATGTGAATTTTAGGACGTACCAACTAAGACTTGTAGCGTGCCTTTCAAAATGTGACTTACGTAAGTGCTTAATTATTTTTTTATTTTGCCAAAAAAAAAAAATAAGTTTAGCTCTTAAGTAATAATTAATTATTAGTCTGTTGATGTGAATTTGAATCTTACTCTATGGCTTAAGTCAACCCAATGTTCAAAAGCTTATGCTTAGAGCTTTTCCGCTTTTTTCTAATGGCTGTTTATTGAGTGATAATTAAATTTAATTAATATTTAAAAAAACTGGCAGCCCTACGGTTGCTTGTTGAGTAGTCGCTTTCGCGTGTCATGACACGGTGCTTGACGTGAAATAGTGCAAGTGATAGAACTATCAGGGGGTTTTGACATGTCGCAACCATGTACAGTGTGCAACGATGGATCTACTTTACCACATGTACCTAAGTACTCGGTAGTAAGATTAAAAATCACATAAGCTCGTCGACGACTGTATATCTTTCAGTGTTCTTGTGGGATTGTTATAATTTATTTAACTTCTTTTCGAGACATACTATCTACTTTTTTCAGTTTCGATTTGTTGGTTTTTTGTCGTCCGGCGTATCTGGAAATTTTCGTTCTAGTCATTTAGGTTGCGAAAACATTTCCACGCATTATAGTCTAAAATATGTGTAGAGCGTCGAATTCTTCGAACGGTTATCTAAAATTGTAATCAAAAAAGTTGCAGAATTCGAACTTTTAGCTAATTATTCATGTATAATTAGCCAATAGGTCGAACTAATTCTAGGAAGATATAAAATTGACATCTGTAGATGTCAATTTTATATAGATAGGCCGCAGATGTGAGTTAACAAGTTCACGCTCGTGAAGTGGTTCCATTAGGCTTAATACGCGAATAATACAGATAACTGATAGCGTGGGTGATTCTTCAAGGCCATCCTTAATGCTAATTAACATTTCTGGTAGAAGATATTTCTTTAATCACTTTAGGCTAATAGCTGTCTTCGAAGCGGCTGTCAGAACTCCTTTATAAATCCTTGGCTTTGTGAATTTTTTGAGAACTTGCAGCTGAAAACTACATTTCAAAGGCAGTTCGCTTTTATAGTTTACTCAGATTAGTCCTTTCGCATCCAGACTTAAGCCTATAATGTAGTCTAGACTCAGAAGTCTAGACGTTGGAATTTTGTTAGACTTTTCAAGAAATCGGACGGTAATCGGATTGTTATGGGAACGACTGATATTAGATTACTTTGAATTCTGCAAGGTTCGAGGCAAATAATATTTTCGATTCCTCTAATCGTCTATAAAATAGAATCGCTTCACGTTTCTGTGTGGTGAGTCAATGAAATTCATCCTGTTTTATAGTTATTCCTGGAATTAACCCTCAAGGATATTTAATCTTTATGTATAATGCATAACAAATATGATTGTCGTTTTAAGTATTAACATCATCAAAATACAGATCAAGCCCCTCAATCTGACGATAGTGCTAGTCTAATATATGGTACTAATATAATCACAGAGGCTAGCTGCAAAGAGCTTAGTTATCAAACAGCTTATATAAAATAAGGTTCGTGGCGAGGCGAAATGCGGAGTTTTTAAGTCCGCCTACACTACCGTTCCTGAGAGAGCGCTCGCTATCAGATGTGCGCGGGCGCAGGCCACGGGCTAATGAGCCGCCGTCCTTGCCGCGTCCTCCACACTTCCAGTAACCAGAAATCTACTGGAACTAGTTGGCTGCCTGTTTAGGTAGTAATTTCCACTATAATACTGCTTACACGCGATCTATCTACAAGTTTCTGCTGTAGTATAAAATATAGTTTAAAAAATATTTATGAGATTGAAGATGGAAAAAATGCTATCTTTCTATTTAAAATCGATTCACGATTACATTATGTAGCAGATTTACTAGTTGTAATATTTAAATTCGTCATTTCGTTCATAAAATATTTTATAGTTATTATGATTTCGTTACCAACGCCTCCGCAAAATTTGATGGTCAATGCAATCAATATCAATCAATGGAAAACTCGTGTGTGTGCATTTGCATACAAATATAGTGTCGGCTTTCACATCGTAAATGGCTCAAATTAGTAGGATCTGCTTCCTAGTTGCGATTTCACTCATAAACCGTATCGAACGCCCCATTGTTTCAATACTTATTCCCTTTTTAAGCGTGCGAAACCTTTGCACTTCGATTCCGGCTTTGTAGATAGGCATTTTGCCTTAGGCGATATTATTGTGTGCTTATGCTAGCATAAAGTATATTTTCTATACACACGAGATGGCTATTGACTTTCAAGGTACAAAAAATAACTATTCTACTAACTTCTTTTACAACATAATATGACGCTTACAATGAATTATTATATTCTATGCACTAGCGTGTCCTTTAATTTTCAACGGGACCAAACAGGAAAACCGCAAAGTGACTAAACCTAGATTGTAATGTTTATGGTCATTATTTACAGGGTCAAAAGGATTTTATATACTGCATATAGTAAATTATAGATTAAAGACATAGCGCCTTGAAAATGCCGCCGAATTTTTATTAATATTAACTATTGTGATTAATGTATGAACCAAACATAAATTGTCAACACAATTCCTAAAAGTAAGATAAATATGAAGATGAAACTTGTTTAGGAAAGCATTCAGGACACGGTATGAACTAAGTGCATACAAAGCTTCGCGGTGGCGCCCTCCTGTCGCCGACGTCAGATCCCACCATTATGTCCTACAATCCTACCGACTGCGCCATTCAATAACCCTTATATTTATTGAGCCTGGATATCTGCGGATGAATGGTCGATCTGCAATTTAAATTTAATGCTTGTAACTCGTAATGGTACATTCATTTTGCTTATTTGATATCTAATGTTTGGGTAGTATCACGAGGATTTTTTTTCTACTTTCATTATTTTCTGAAGATTATTTTTGCTGTGAGTCCCCCAGGTCAGTATTTACTAAAGGATTTTTGTATTTCGTCATCGCTGTCGATCCTGGGTGGCGAAGTATTATTTAAAAAATATAATTAAGCGATAAAACCCATGGGAAGTGAATCCGCAGACAGCAATTTGTGAGTGTGTTCATCAAGTCGAGCGGAACTCGGAAGTGAAGGCGACGTTTTCTTTCACCCGCCTTAATGACTCTATTAGGAGCCATTAATCATAGGATTCTCACTTGCTGCTTCATTTGTTTTATTTATATCATGTATAACTCTATATTTCAAAATATCTCTAATCTAGCTCGAAACGGCTACACAGAATATGAAATTGCACTTTCAATTAAGTGCAAATATACAATTTCATAAATCTTTTAACCATAAATAACGCTTGGATAACAATCTACATGCCCTTGTTCAACCCAAATCTGTTGCCGAACCTAATCGCCTCGAAGGTGATGTTTTCGATATTGACGCACTCGCGACAACAGATAGATACGGCGAATCGCACTTCCATTGTCGATAAAGACAGGCGCGTGCGCAGCGGGCAGCGGGTTTCCGGTATACTTGACCCCATTCGCGATCATTATATCTGCCCAACTATTGTACCGCCGCGAGCTCCGACCGAATATGAACCGATCTCTAGAAACCTATTCTCACGGGAACAGGCGGAGCGTAGGCTTCGGGACAATACCATTTATCAAAGCGCACTAACGATAGAACCTTTTTGGTGGCATTTACATAACACCTCAAAGGTCATTCGGCTTAATTAAGAAAGCAATGAGGTCGCAAGGTCCGCGGTACGTCCGGCATTGTAATGTGATACGGTTGACACGAAAGCGAGGGAAATTATCGTATCGTTTGGAAATCTGATTAATTTACGTTATTGGGCAATGGGCATTATTGCACGCGAAATAAAGGGCACAGCCTACTTTTTAAGATTAAAGCCGCCGCTCCTGTTTCCTCGAGAAGAGGTTTATTAAACGGGAGCGTGGCACGTTTTGTACGCGGTGAAAAATATTTTCCATTAAAAAAATTTGCCCCAGTTGGCAGTGGAATTTTGCATTATGATCGTACAAAGGATTATGTCTGTTCTGTCCGGGTAAGTGGGGCATGCCTCAGGCGCGCGGCTTTAATTTTCCTCTGGCCGGCTTATGAGATTTATATTTTCCCAGGCATAATATATTGTGCAGCTATTGTTTTAGCATTTTTTGCATAATTTAAAATAATTTAAGGTAGAAAAGGGGCGCAGAGTTCTCGTTTCTTTCAGTATTAACTGTCAAGTCGTGTCATCAACATTTTTTAGTTCTTGCTAGTTGGTGCCCGCAACTTTGTTGCGCGTACCGTACATTTTCCCGGGATAAATAAATCCTATACGTTGCCCAGAGTTCATACCCATTAAAGAAAAAAAGAAGAAGATATTCATATCCGTCCAGTAGTTCGGGAGATTCGCGAGTAAAAACAGACAAACACATTTCTTTTCTCTTACGGTTTGTTCTACTACTGTTCCTTAGCCCCCCAACATTGATTATTTTGTAAAAACACTAAATGTACAGACACGCCAATTTTACTGTTTTGTCATATGTATAGATGAGTATTGTAATTTAACCACTAATAACAAATAACCACTTTTTAATGAATCACTTTAAAACTTTAACCGATCTCCTACCATAACTGTCGTGTTTATGTCACGACCACCATAGGTGTTTGGGTTTCGTAACATAAGTCATAGGACGTTGTAAGCGGATTTGGAAGTTCGCAATAGGAATGCTAAGTATCAGAATTCAATCACGTACGTGGAGTTTTCGTACGGCATGTAACGCACCCAAATATGTGGCTTAACAAGCTGGGAGTTCGGACTGTTCTTTTTGTAACACGTGTCGCCCTTCCTTCTTCGAAAATAAAGGAAATAGGAGCCTAGATTTAGAAGACTCAGTGGAATATTAGGACAAAATTGCACGATTTCCCTAACGTTTTTTTTACGGCTACCTGTCCGTATTGTTCTGATATGTCCGTCAAATATTAACATACAATACGCACTGTTGTTTGCGACACCGGGCTGTGGCAAATGACGAATAATATTTTGACGATGTGCAGTTGAACACACACCTAACTCAATCAGCGGGGTTAGCCAAGATCTAAACGTTCCAGTTTCCAATTTCTACACACTAAGTAAAATTTTTGTTCGATCCCCATTTTAGTTTACAGATTTACAGCTGCCCAAAATTTTCTTTTTTTTTTTTTTATCGCTGGTGTGTTTCTCTGTTTATTTAAAACAAATCACTAGAGCCCTTAAAATGTTATTTGTTGTATTGGGGTCGCGGAGCTTACGGCAGATCAATGAAACGGTGCCGGAGAAAGGTGTCAATTTTAAAGCCCTCATCATTCAGTCACCGTTATCGTCCACTTCGACTAGTGCCCGAAACGTGCTTATGATTCCGTTCTACGATCAGAAACTTCCTTATAGTAAAATTAGCTATGGCCGAAGTTTCGTGCGCGTGGAATTCAAAAATCGCGTTAGAATACGAATATTTTGGTAACAATGTTTTTCGAAGGCCAAAAGTAGTATATGTTAACGTCAAATATTTTCAACTGAGTTTATGCCAAAAACCAAATCGTTTGGTTGCTTCGGAAGGGCGTGAATAAAGTAAAAACAAAACACTTCCTCATTATAATATTAGTATTCAAAGAGTAGAGCAGGGTTCAGTTTAATTGTAAATAAAAAGTGTACCAGATTAAAATCGTTTGCCTGGTTGCTATTATCCTTGCACAATTCTAAATATTTTTGATTTGAATCGTTGCTATCATAAATTATAGCATGAATTCTGTGTTTAGCATTTGACGAATGACTCGTGAGTTTTATGTAATGTGTATTTAAGGCTATTTGGGTTTAGGTAGTTCTTGTTATTTAAGACTGGAATGACACTGTTTTCGCAATTATAATGTTCATATTTAATAATAATTTCGGTCCTTCGCATTCCGGAACTGTGCACCAACCTCACGGTCTCCAGGACGACCCATTAATAACAATTACCCAGTAATTGAGCGTATTAAGACATTCAGGTGGTGTTTTACCGCGAACGCGGCCATCACTCCTCCCTTTGTAATGTTTATAATCCACATAATGAACCGTCGCAATCAGATTTTTCTCCTCAAAATAATTAACTATTATTTACGACACACGCTCCGCCCGTAAACGTCGCGGAGTTTTTGTTCTCGAGACGTGATGAGGAAATTCATTAAATTATGTTAATTTTAGTAAATTAAGAAGCGCTTATTGTGATTGTATTGTACTGTGTTGCGATTATTCTGTGGACTATAATAAAGCGAATATTCATTCAGTGTTGTGTATTCATATTTTGATTGGTATGATACTTTCTTCCTTGTTGATTTTAGGCCCGGTTTACATTTAATTAAGTACAGTAGCGAGTTAACAATAGGGTCAGCCAGTGACGTTAAGTAATTTTAAGTTGCTGGTTCGATAACAAGATAATTCTCCATAAATTGCTCAATAACTACCTACAAACTAATTACATTTGATATTTTACTCAACTAAATACCTATTTCAGTAAAATTTTTTAATAAATTAAATATTATAATAACAGTTACTGTACTAAACTCAAACGTCTACACACTGGTGAGTTAAGTTGGCGGGGTGCGGGAGACGCGAGAGGGGTTGCACTTCGCACTTAACTCGCCGAAAAATACGTTCGCGTATTAATTAAGCCAATTTAATTAACAACTTACAACTTAACTCGGTTTTATCTTTCAAAAAATAATAAAACTTGCCGATCGCGCAACTTAACTCGCAACTTAACTAAATTGTTGTGTAAATCGGCACTTACGTTCTTTAATTTCTGTTAAGTGGCTCCGGGGTTCTGCCGTATTTATTTAAGTTTAAAACAGTTTTGTTTTTTTTTTTTGTTTTCGAATTTGGATGAACAGTTTAACCGCTCCTTAACAACACCAACTAAAAGCAATGCGAAGACAAACAAATTGAATTCAAACCCAGGGACACTTAACGGCGGTGTTCGTGTAGGCTTCAATTCCGGTATATTCATACGCTCGTACCCTCGTTCGGCCTGTCGTCTATTGACCATAAACAAATTGTCTGGCACAGAGCAACTTGTAGCAATAAATCCCAAGCACAATCACCGGTGTGGGCAGCCCACCCATACGTGGACTATTTTGTCCATGGCGTTCTCTAAGAGATATAATTGTTGGAAGATATTCTTACCGAACATCAGGCTTAGTGAAGTTGGTTTTTTTTATGATATTTAGGGGGCAAGCGAGCAGACGGGTCACCTGATGGAAATCAACTGCCGTCGCCCATGGACACTCGTGATATCCGAAGAGAAGAGTGCGTTGCCGGCCTTTATTAGGGAATAGGGATGGAAATAGTTATAGGGGGATTAGGGAAGTTGGGCCACCGGTAAACTCACTCACTGAACGAAACACAGCACAAAGCCGTTTCACGCCAGTTTTC